>CATIWM010242365.1:0-38064 GCA_949671775.1 Mallotus repandus
GTGTTATTTTTCATAGAATATTATGTTATTATTTACTGAGTTGCAGGCTCACTCCTCTGCATTATTTTTTAGGACTAGAAGAACTGTAGTCTGTCTTGAAGGAAAAATTGCATCAATTGCACTAGAATTGTGTCAGGTGGGTCAGCAGGAGGTCATCCTTAGTTTTGCTTGAGCGTCATATGCTTAGTAAACTTTCATATCTTGTATTAAGGCTAGCGTATTGTATATGTATAATATAAAGAAAGATGTGAACTGCTTGAAACTGTGTGTTTGTTAGTGTGTGATATGTGTTACATATGTAAAATTGTGAGTTAAAAATTTGACATAAATAATTATGTTATGTGTTAGTCATATGCATACAATGTATGCTTGACATCCTTAACAGGTGTCACACATCAGGTGAAGTTGTGAAGCTCAAAATATGCCCAAAACATGAAGACAAGGTTGCTCACGAGTGACATCATGATTGTGAGCATTCTCACGAGCCAAATGAGAGCCAAATTCATATAATTTAAAGTGGTAGTGGCCCTCATGGTCTTCCTCACGGTCGTGACCATCATCCTTACGATCAGGAGTATTCCAGTCATAATCCCAAGCAATTTAGACTCAAGTGAATAAAGAAGGCAGTGGTGCTCATGGGCACGGTCATAGCCATGATCAGGACTATGAGCACTACTGGTGTGTCTTGACAGCTTTTGTAACAGCTATTTTAGAGCTCTAATGACTATAAAACTGAAGGTCACGATCATGACACCTCCCATCACGACCGTGAGCATTAAAATTCCTACAAAAAGTGAAAGAAACCTTAAATGAAGGTGGAAAAGTATTGGGGACAAAAATCAAAGCTCCAACATCCATTTTTTGCACCCTCTACCATAAATCAAGCTCAAGGCTTCACTTAAAGTGTTAGAGAGTTGGTGGATCAAATTTATTGTGAAAATTAATTAAGGCAAACTTAGTTCTTTCACATTTCTCTTTGTACATTATTTTTTGTAAATAAACTCTTGTTGAGTTTGTTCTTAGCCATCTAGTGAGAGTTGGGTTGTTTGGGTTAAGTAAAGGGGAGTGAGGATTAACTCTAGTGGTTTGGTTTAAGTGTTATCCATTAAAAACACTTGGATTTGTTGTTGTGGTTTGAGTTGAGACAAGAAAACTCATTTGTGTGTGAAGGTTTTGAATTGAGTCTTGAAAAACTATTGTAAAGGTTTAAGTTGAGCCTTGAAAAACTCTTGTGTAATCAATCTTAGAAATAGGATTGAAGTGAGTGGTTTACAAATCCTAACTTGGGGATAAGTTAGGTGGAGATATATGATTAGTTATAATCCGAACTCCTTAAATCAAGTGTTTCAATCTCTACTCTTCTTAATCTTTTTTATTTTTTTTAATTTCATTAATCCTTATTTTAATTTCTTTAGTAATATTTATTCCCTCTAGGGCATTTTCAAGATTTTATCTAAAAATTAGACACCGTTAGTGAAAATTACTAAATAAGATTTTATAAAATGTTATTGTTTAATTATTATAAACATGTTTAAATGGATCCAACCTATTTAAATAACCCGTTTAGAGACGTTTTATGTAAATGGATCATAAATGTATTTAAATGAGTTAGGCGGTTCAACCTATTTTTTAATGTGTCATAAATAAGTTGATTTGTTGATAATATGAACCCGTTTATCTCAAACCCAAATCCGTTTAATTTCGTATCGTGTCATGTTGCTTAAATGAGATGTGTCACAAATTGCCAACCCTAAAAAAAATTGTAAAAAAAGATAAATTTAGTTTTAAAAATTTAAAGGAAGAGAGAAAATGAGTGGACATGTGGCATGATGTAGTGTGATGTGTCTCACTTTTATGATGTGGATTTTCTGTTTCACATAAATTTATTTACCATGTAAAATTTAGGTATGATGCTACGTACGAACTTCTGGTTGGAAAATGCATTCAAGCACTTCGTTGGAAGAAAAAAATGCTAGACAACATTTTAGGGGACGAAAATTAGTAAAATACCGTGATGAGATTTTATCCAAAAATTAGATACCATTAATGAAAATTACTAAATAATAATATTCTAATATAAATTAATTTTATATTAGAATAAGTATAGTTTTCTGTAAAACTTTATGGTATTGTAAGTGATGAATGATTTTTTTTCCCCTATTTTTGAGCATATAAGTTTACAATGGAAATGGTTGGAAGAAAATGATTTGACATGATGGAAAATGTTAGGGATGAGAATTAAAATTTTTTGAAACAACATGGATGAAACTGCTCTTCTTATTAAACTTGGGGCATGATTTTGTAAGGTTACCTTTCAAATAAAAATTTTAAAAATAAAAAATTAGTAAATTTAAAGGAAACAGGTGCTGGAGGACACTGGGAAGTGAAAGGTGCTTTCTACTTAGAACAGATCAAAATCTTTGAATCTTTTAGGTGAATAATGTTCATATTCTTTTGATTTGATCTGAGACACACAAAAAAAGCCAGAAACAACCCATCAAAATCTGAAACTCAAATCATTCAAATGTTAAAAAGATAATCTCTCAGATGGATTTTTCCTCAACAATTCAGTCCAGACCTTCTTCCGCAACAACAACAACAGCAGCAGCTACTTACTTCCCACCACACCGCACGCAGCTACATCCCCGAATGAACCTAAGCACCTTCTCTTCTCCTCAAAGCTCCAACAGCAAAACCCAACTCCGTAATAATAATAAATGCCTCATCCTCTCGATCGCTCTCCTCACCATCCCTTTTCTCTTCTACCTCTTTTCCACTGCTCAAAAAATCCACCATTCTTCCAAATTTGCCGAACCCAAATCACAATTCTTCTCTGTTCTTATTGATACGGGTTCTTCTGGGTCCCGGGTCCGCGTTTATGAGCTTTTGGCTGAAGGTGTCATGCCTTTTGAGAATGGTCAAATGCCTTTGATTGCTGGTTCTTTGAAAGTTAGACCTGGGTTTGCTGACTATCCGGAGAATGCTGGTGGTTTGATTGATGGGTTGGTTGAGTTTGCTAAGGGAACAGTGCCTAAAAAAGAGTGGGGGAATGCCAAGGTGCAGTTATTGGTTAGTGGTGAAGAAATGGAGAAATTGGAGTTCAAGGCGAGGGAGACGATTTTGGAGTCTTGTAGACGAGTTTTGAGAGAGTCTGGCTTCCTGTTTAAGGATGAGTGGGCACGGATTATTCAAGGTTTGTGGCTTTATTTATTTATTTATTTAAGTTTGTGTTATGGAGACTGTTCTATAGTTTGGTTAATTGGTAAAACAATATATGTGCTTCAGTTTCATGATGTTGACCGAGTGGCATTATAGTTTATAGCCAATTCACTTTTGATTAAATGCTATTTTTTTTTCCAAGTAGAAGTAATTAAAGGGAAGAAGACTAGTAGCAGTATGGTTTTAAGTTTTTCCCCCTCTTAAATTGCATGCTGGTTTTGCATCCTGGATTTGATTCTGTGTATTACTTACTGAATAATGGAGTCTATAATTTTGCCTGCAAGATCTCCCTCATTCAATCATACTGGATTTTCTTTAATCTGGGAATCAATTTTGGTGCGTGATTCTTGGAACAATTTTTGATGGTCTGTGCTCCTCTGCTAGAGGGAGGCTACTTTTTAGTGAGATATTGTATATGTTAAATGAATACAATAGAAGAATTATCTTATTAAAAATAAATTGTTAAAATGACAGTTATTAATGATACATCATCAGTGATACGACTTCCTTAGAAGCTGGAAATCTAAATAAACCATTTGCTTATATTGCATTCAAGTTTTAAAGAGTTGTATTTTAATAATCCTTCAGCAAATTAATTTTCATCATTATCTAAAACAAGTTTTGAGTGGATTCACAATGTTTTACAAGGAAATTATAACAGCTGATTTCCATTTGTTATATAATTTACATATGAGATATTAAATTATTATTTTATATGTGACAATATTAATCCCATATTGAAGTTGGTTTTCTTCATTATCTTGATAACGTCTTATATTCCAAGTTGCCACCATAAATGCTTCTTACCTACCTAATGGAAATGAACAACTTAACCTTTCATTTTTTGTTTTAGTCTTGTCAGCGAAAGGATTTCATTTCATGTCTTATTCTTTCATATATATACGAAGTTATTTCGTTATTCTTTCAGCATTATTATAAAATGTGATCATGCTGCAGATGAAGAAAGAGGTGTCTATGCTTGGGTTGCAGTAAACTATGCTTTTGGAACTCTGGGAGGTGATCCTCAAAAGACCACCGGGATTGTTGAACTTGGTGCAACTTCTTTGCAGGTTCTTTCTGACTGCAATTCTTTAATTAAAATTTAGAAAAATTGCTTCCTTTTTTTATTTTTTATTGCATTTGATGCTTGCACATTGCAATTTTGATTTCCTGTCTATGCAACTTAATGCAGAATCTTATTGTTTATTTTTTTTTCATGTTCTTGAACAATAAGTGATTACTTCCTTGAACTTTGTATGCTTCAATTCCATATGCCACTTCCATATTATATGAGATTTTAGACATGCCAACTTTTTTCTTCCACCTGAGGCTAGATGTACTTGAGATCTGAAATGGTAAATTTGACTGTAAACATAATGATAGGTTTTCTAAATTACACTTTCTAGCTCTGCCCCATTATACCTGTTTGATGAAGTGCATAGTTAATGACGTAGCTTAACCGTTAAATGGTAATTGATGTGTCAACCTCCTTTCTTTTTCATTTGTATATATCCTCCTACCCTAAATTTTGATTTGAGCCTTATTGCTAACCTATGCAGGTCACATATAATTCAGGAAAAGCGGCAAAAGGGCATTCTTTACGAATGATCAAATTGGCTGGAGTTACTTACAATCTTCAGACAAAAAGTTCTTCGAAATTCAGCCAGGTGCCTACCATGTATATTCGTTAGCTACGTGATGCCAAAATTTCATATTTTCGTTGTTCTTTTATTTTTCTGATCAATATTGAAAATTTGCTTCGGATACCATTTTGCATTTCTGGTGCTAATTTAATTAACTTATGAGCTTTTGCTTTGGCAAGATTGAAATGGTAGCACATCTGCCATTGTGGCGGCATTTATAATTTTTCAGTGGAACTTTACAGAAAACCTAGAGTTTTTATGCATCTTGGTATTTGTATTAATGCATACTTAATTACATCTGTAAAGTTATCTTATTATGATGACCTTGGCAACCATCAATATTATGTGCATCTTTGTATCAAAGAGGGGTAGGACTTGTATTTTTCTTTTTTTCAATGGGTTCTCCTTCTTGAGTCTTTTTCTAGCTCAGTTAACTCCTGGGAAGGCAGCGTATGGTCCTCTTGACTTGTATCATGTATATTCTGCAGTTGTTCATGTTAGTTTGTATGGAAGTGTAGAAATGAAATTGTGACCTTAATGGACAATTTTTTTTTAATTTATTCAACTCATTAGGTTATGTAGAATTTCAGTAGTTCATGGTTGAATTTTTGTAATTTTTTTTATGAATATACTGCAAAAGATTTTTAACTTACCATTCAACAAATATGTTTGTTCTCTCTCTGTCTCACTCTTTCTCTTTTGGTAACTTGGCTACTAGAAAACTTGTGTTGTATGCATTTAAGTGAAATCTGTGTGATATATGCGAGTGTCAAAATGTATTTGATTATATTTTTCTTTCTGGGTTTATGGCTGCTATTTGTTCTCTGCAACATCTGTGTTATATTATGCTGTTTCTAAAGTATAGACTGAAAGTATCAATAATTTTATGGAAGGTCCTGGATTGAGGAATAACAATTGTTTTCATGCAGGATGCAGCATGGGAGTCTCTTCGTGAGCTTCATAATTCTGGAAAGTTGATCTCTTGTAAGTTGCATGTTAAGTAATTCCCTCACAATACTGTAGGATGGAGTTTTAGTTTAGAGACTTTGAATTTGACCGTGCACTAGCCAGTTCTATAAAATTTTAAATATCAGTAGCATAGTTTGTCTCATTTACTTGGTAATTGCTGATAAAATCAGTCCATTTGTTATCAAAGAACACACAAACATGTTGTTCATTTTTTGGTTCTATTCTATATAATGTTTCTGAGAAAACTGATTATGCTAATTGTATGAATCTATATACTTGAGTCTAAACTTTGAGGGGGAAAAGACCTTACACTGGATGCAAGTCTTTTACCAAACATTAGTGTAAAATTTTAATCTCCTGAATCAGATGCATCTTTCTTCACAAACATTAGCATTATTGGGACTGTGTTAACTATCATGGAGATTAGTATAGTAATCTCTCTCTCTGCTACTTTGCGTTTTAATGTATAGAAATTACTTTGCAATGACAAACAGAGAAAGAAAGTTGGTAGTGAGTTTATAGGGAAGTATGGTTTTAGGTATGGGAATCCATATGTTTAGAGCTCTTCTCCTATAGGCAATTCAATTGCTCCACATCACCAACTTAGGTTCAGGAAAATGCTATGCAAATGCTTTAGTCTGTTTTAAAACAATGAGGACTAGCTAAAACTTATTAAGTTTTTCTAGCAACAAATATGTGTTTGTACATTTCATTTTGCACCTTCTCAAGAACTTTCGGCTGTAATTATTTCTTATTTTTTGAGAAACAGGTAAGTCCATCCTTGCATAATAAATTATATTAGGGCTAGGAATGCTATGGGGAAGTTGTTATCTGTTTGCCGTGGAGATTTCCTGCTGAACAGGGTGCAGAATCCTTGGATTTTGTCTGCCATATGGATGGGAATGGGGAAAAGTTATCCCCTGTCAGCAAAGGTGGGAAGTGGGAAAAGTAGTTTTCTTTTATAAATTGCATAAATAGATATACCAACATATGTTCTGTTTTTATATAATTTGTGATTGTTTATTCTAATGTAATGATGTATTGATACTTTCATTTGTACTTCAATATAATGAAATTGAAAAAGTTCCAAAGAAAAATTAGTCAAACATGCAGGGAACGGGGATTCCAATGAGGATGGGGTTGTGCAATTTTCTTTCCCTGTTAGGTTGGTAGGAAGGGATGGCGATTCCTTGTTATTGCTAGGAAGGGGATGGTGATTGTCCCAATATCTTGTGCCCTATTGCTGCTCCTGTTTGGGTGATTGGAGAGTTATTATCTATAATCATAGATTATCTAAATTTCACATGGCTTTCATTAAGATCAAAAGTAAATATATCAACATTAACTAATAATTAAAGGCTACAAGCATTCTTTTTTTTTTTTTTGAGAAATACTACCTATATAAAAAAATTTGAGCTTCTTATGCTTCTTAAGTTTTTTGCTTGTTGTCATGAATGAATGAGGATGTTGTAATTTTGCATACTCTGCCTTATTAAGCAAATTCCAAAGCTGATAAAAGGATTTAACTGGATATATCTCATTGCTGGTGTTCACAATATCAATAAGGGAAATTTAAATAAAGTAAATTATTATTCATAAAAATATTTGGAAATGAAGTTGGTTACTGAAAAAAGGTACACAAATGGTATAGTCCTTAGATGTACCTTAAAGCATGTTGTTATTTGCATTTTACACTTCTAGTGTCTTATGTTTTGTATATCAGTTTCACATATTGTCTAAATTTTGATGCTATGCATATAGTTTATGTTTCATCATCAATTTCAGTATATATCCTTGAAACTTTTACTTATTGTCATACTATTAAAAATGATTGTGCAGCATCTAGTAATAGGGTTGGATCAACTGGTAACCCTTGCATTCCCAAAGGATTTGAGATGGCATCCAATTTAAGTGATGCAAAACTTCTCTTATCTCATTCATCGGGCAACTTTACCGCATGCAGACTTGAAGCTTTGGCATTGTTGAAGAGTCAACAAGGTATCACCTTAGCATCCTAACTCTTGTGCAGTTTTTAAGCTGTTTTATGTTTCATCCTATTTCTTATTTTTGGTGTTTTGTAATCATACTGTTTTCCTCGATCTGTGCTTTATGAGATCTCTCTAAAAGTTCTCCAATTATTATTGTCTTTAAGCAATTGTATTTGGAATATGTAATGCAGTTGAAAAGATCTACAATTGTGCCTAGTATGCTGAAATATTCTCCGTGACAGATTTTAAAGACAATTCTTTTGCCCACACTTTTTGCTAAAAAAAACTACAAGCAAAATAATGTGTTTAAGAAACATGAGCTTCATTTTCTCTGTTACACTTTGCTTCTGCACTGAAGGATGCTCCTATTAATTTCATTTGTTGTCTTCTTGATTGCTGCAATGGCGGAGAACAACTATTGAGCTTTTGCATTCCTGAATGAAAGAACTAGAACGGGCTTGGGCAAATTTGTGCAATGACTAGTTGATAGCTGTTGAAAATGAATGGTACTTTGGCTTCCCGAATTCTTAATAGAGTTTAGAACATAGTTACCTAATTTGCTCTCCCTCTGCTGTAGCATACCACAATTAGATTGCAGTACACTGGAGTTCCATTTCGCTAAGTATGTGATTTGGAACATCAAAAGTGGAGATATGATTTGCAGGTTTCCTTTCTTGCATGGTATGGAAGATTAAGTGCAAAGTTGTGGAAGAATAAGAAAAAGGAGCAGAAAAAATGGTGAACAGAAGAAGGAACAGCAAAAATAGACAGAGAAAGCTTAGATAGAAGAGTTGTCTTGAAAGTAATGGAAAAAAAAAAAAAAAACAATTAGGTAGGACTAGGAGTTTCCTTGGGAGTTGGGTAGACTATCACTAATTCTATTATAAGTAGAGTCAAGTGATTATATGTCTTTTCTTCTATACACAAAACTTCATAATTTGAGCTTCTAAAAATACTGATTAGTTTGTTAAGTTACTAAATTCAAATACTTTCTGAACCAGTGCCAAAATTACTGTATAAAACTATATATTACTGTTTTTGAAAAGATTAAATGAAAAAATATAAAATTGGTTTGTTCATTGGATATAGATCAATTTTCTAATAAAATTATTTTGGGAATTATAAATGAAATTTCTCCATATGTAAAATATTCCTATAAATGCAAAATTTGAGAAATAAGCTGGCTTATGACCAGAACAAATGTAATCCACGTACCCATACCCATAGTTATTAATGACACAAGGTGCTAAAGGGTCCTAAGGCCTAGGCGCAGTGTGCAGGCACTTGCCTTTGTGACATGAGGCACAAAGAAAGTAAGGACCAAAACAACTAAGCTTGTATACTAAAATAAGCTAATATAATAAAATACTAAGACTAAAAAAAGCAAACTAGAAACATTTAGGTAACAAATCATAATAATGCAGCAATCTAAAATGAAGGCAAACTCTTTCAAGAGTAGTTGGAAAAAGAAAAGAAAAGAAAAAGAAAAGGAGATGGGAAAAAAGAGAAAAAAGGAGGAAAAAAAAAAGAGCTGTGAGGTGAAAAGAGGGAGGGAGGGAGAGAATGACATGCATGGTGGTGTGCAGATGGTGAACTGCTGCCTTTGCCTTAAAAAATAGCAGAAATCACCTTTTCTCTTCTGTTTATATTATTTTTTTTGAGTTGATTAAATGTGAATAGGCACATGATAAGCTCTTTTAAAATTTAATACAAATGGCTCAAATTGTTTATTGACTGAAAACAAAAAATGCAAATAACAATAACATGTCAGAAAGGTGCACATTTTTTTGCACCTCACCTGGAGGTCAAGGCGCATTGAGGTGCACACCTTGCAACATTGCCAGCCTTTTGGAGGCTGAGGCACAAAGGCTTGTGCCTCAGGTGCGAATTGGTGTAGCCTATGCCCCCAACCATACTCTATTTCAAGCTAAGTGATGTACCATGTTCCTTTGTCCATATTGTGGTCCCGGATGAATTGCTTTCTGGTACCAATTTTTAGAATTCAGGGATCTAGTTATTCTGATTTTACTCTGTTACCCGTCAGTTTAGCTTATTTGATAGATGTCTGTATATTTTAATCTTACTGTTGGTTTGTGTTATCTAATTCAAACTTGGTAAAATACTTGTGGGTTTGTGTTATCTAATTCAAACTTGTTAAAATACTTGTACTATATAATTTGTTTTTGTTTTACTTTCTCCAAGACCTTTACTGTATGACATGAGTACTTCAATAAATGTATCGACACTACAAGAAGAGCCATGGACTGCTGTAGAATAAAGAATATAGAACTCTGTTAAACTAGTTTGAAAATCAACCTTAGTGCACTTTAACCTTTCCTAGAAAGTCTTTGAAGTAGAAGATATTGAGCAGAATAATGATGCCTAAGCCTTGGCTTTGCAGAGAAACAAGCAACCTGGGATGGATCTGGAAGTGGCAAAAGATTCCTAGGAAGAATTTATCATCCCTCTGGTTTGAGACTTGTTAAGCTACTGTAATCAGGCTTTGTTCTTGATCTCTTTGAGATTATTGTGAACAAATTTACTTGCTGTGAAGATAACTTTAGCTTGAAAATTGCAATGATCAGAAAGTCTAGGATAAAAATGGCTGACCATGTAGTCTTCTCTCTAGACAACAAGAAATTAGTCTGGGTCTTTGGGTTGGTGGGAGGGTATCTATCACCATCTCAACCAATTAATTCATAACCTTAAAGCCATCTCATTATCAAAGAGCTGGTGCCCACCTTCTTGCAATCTTTTATAAAGTGAAACCTTTGGAACAAGCTTTGGGTCTAAGGGTAAGGGCAATTGTCATAAATATTAATTATCAGAATGCCGTTTCTGTTTTTACTTTTTTCACTCTCTACATACATGAGTACAAACATACTAATAAGCTAGAGACAGATTTGGGGCCATATGGAGATTCAGGATGTTTATGCCCCAGAAAAGAAAGGGAAACATAATTCTGGTGCTTGAATAGAGGACTGATGTTTGATATGAGATGAACTGGTTTATTTTCATACCTTGTTTATGCATTTACCATTCCCAAGCAAGTGATGCTTTTGTTATCTTGTAACAAAGGTTCCTGTGGCTTGTACAAGTTTAATTAAGAAGCATTCCTCAAGGTCTATTTCTGTTCTCTCTTAAGTGGTAGCACATGCACACATTGTTGTTGCTATAATTCATTACTTTGGTTGTTCTGTAGATATCCCCTCTCAGTGAACACATTAATCCTTGTAGTCACAAGAGTATATATGCAGATAATTCATTTTTTCATTTTGTCCATTTGCAGAGAAATGCTTACATCCACCATGTAACATTGTTCCAGCATTCTTCTTGGAGCTACAAGGCAAGCCTGTTTCTCAAGAAAGCTTGTTCTATATTTCTGAGGTTTGTATATAATGATATAAGTTAGATATAAGGTATATTTTATCTTTTATGGTTGTAATCCAAGTTATCTAGACATTTGTATCATGAAAAATGCCTTTTCCCTCCATATGCATATTGTGCTAACAGGGAACCTGGAATTCTTTGACAAAGAGGATAGTTGAACAATAGTTTACCAAAGTAAATTGTTATTGGTTATCAAACTGAAGAGTTACTATATTTGCTATATTGACGGTATTGGTCCAAAATATGGCATATTTTTATTCCAGAATTCTTCGGCTTTTGTATGATTTCTTTGAGAAACTGAGAATTTCTAATGAAGGTAGGTACATTAGATCATCTCATGCTGGATTTAGTTTGATTTGGCCATTGCTATATAAGAGTAAGAGATTATATCCATATGGCGAGTACTGTTTTATGTTTCAAGTCTTTTCCCTTTCTCTTTTTTTTTTTTTTTGAGATTTGATCATGTGCTTTGCATGTGAATGATGTTACCACCAAAAGCAAACAGGCATATCTGAACTATAGATCAAGGAAGCAAAGATATTTGCAATTTGAATATAAAATCATGATAATATATCCCTCGCTTAAAAAAAAAAGCAACTGTAGTTGGAAAAGTTGAATTATATATATATATATTTTCTTGAATATGTTGTTCTAAAACTTGTTTGATCTGTAGCATTGCATCTTCAGCATGCTCTTGCAAATTACTTTGTGTTAGGGTAGATCGTTGATATTTTATTGGTTCTTGTTTCCTTTTAATCTGTTATCCTATGTATTTCCTCTTCTCTTCTTGATGATTAAACCTTCCACAGTTTTTTGGCCTTGTTCCAGGGAGTACTTTGTTTGAATTGGAGGCATCTGGGAAACATTTCTGTGAAGATGAATGGGAGAAACTGAAAAATCAGCATCATGGTATTGATGATTTGGATTTGATGAGATATTGTTTCTCTTCTGCTTACATGGTAGCGCTGTTGCATGACAGCCTTGGGATTCCAATGAATGATAAAAGGTAGCATTTCTTCTCTAGCAATTTTGGCATTATGTAGTCTTCTTTTGCATAAACCTGCATCTAAATAAGTTGGATGTGTTGAAAATTTTGAGGTCAACTGTTAATTTAAAATGTCACCTCTTGGTCCAGGAAGGTCATAAATTGGGTTTGCCGATCTCTGTGTTGATCTGTTAATGGAATTTCACTTGGTCATCATGTACTGAATTGGTTCATACATTCATTTTAAAAAATGTGTATGCAGACATGGGTGAGCATTATTTGATAAAATTGAAACAACATATTTCAGATAATTCAATTCTTAATTTTTTAAGCTTTAGGAAAATCAGTGAGCACTGTGTTTCCCTAAATTATACTATTGTTAGTTCTCTCATTCTAGATGCACGGATAAGCATGCTCACTGTTGGTATTCTTTTCTGTTTTCATGGCTGTCAAGCTGAAAGCTAAGGCCTTGAAGAAAAGATTTTTCTTCTGTATGCTCGCTATGTTTGCTACCCATCACTTAATGAGGAAACCTTTTGCTAATTAAGTTGTAACATTGAATTCATCTTCTTCTGCAGAATTGCTTTTGCAAATCATACTGGAAGCTATCCTCTTGACTGGACTCTTGGAGCTTTCATTTACCAATCAATGTTGGAGCCCCTTGATATGGAAATTGATAACAAGGACCAAATTGTGGGAAATGAGTGGGTGGCATATTTCTCATTGTTTGCTTTTCTTTTAATAGCTGTGCTTGCTGTATTATTTGTACTACAATGGCGAAAGCCACAGTTGAAAACAATATATGATCTTGAAAAGGGGCACTATATTGTCACAAGAGTGGCGAGGTGATTTCTTAACCCACAATTTTTGTTCATGCGAGAATAATATGTAAATTCTATTGTATCTTGATGGATTCCTCGGTTCCAAAGGAAAAGAAAAAGGAGTTTTTGTTTGTTTTTCCTTTCAAGGAAAAATTAAAATTTAATTAATTTAGGTAACCATTTTCTCAGAGGGTATATTGAACTAAGCTAACTTCTGGACAAACATCTTCCTTATCCATAACAGCATCAGCAACAATTTTTCTCAGCAATATTTTTCGAATATCCAGTGTTGAAAGAGTTATGGTTTTACATGCCATTTCTAGAAACTAGAGTTGACTTTTTGATCTGTAAACGAGAGAATTTGTTAAATTCATGCTCGAACATTGTAAAACAATATTGCCATATACTTTTTTTATGTGATGTTTAAGATATCTTCTTTTGGAAAGAAAAGAGCATCTACTGATTCTCTCCCAACTAATTGACTCTTGTTGCCATGATAGCCGGTGAGGTATGTAGTTTAAGTTCAGGATGGTGCATGCTACCTCTTTTCAACATAACTTCATGCTTGACTCTGTGTGCATGCTCCACTTGGCTGGGGCGATATCCGCTGTCCCATGCTGGCACTTCAATTAACAAACAAAATATGGTACTCTTACTAACTTCTAATAAAATTTAAATTATTCATTTTCAATTAGTGATGAAGATTACCGATAGTTGTATCCAAGTCCCAAAACATTTAGAGATTCCAACAGAATGCCTATGGAACAGTGTCCCAAACAAGTGAGCAAACCTGCATTCCAATATGACATTACAAGAGTTTGTGCAACAATACTCTACCCATCTTTTTCAATCATCAAAGCACACCACCATTGCCGAAGGTTAGCTAAATGATCACCAGAAGTTCAAAACACACCACCCTTCACCCCAGCTCCTTAGCTGAAAGGGCATAAGCCCCACACCTTGTGGGTGCTCCAATCTGGATTCCATCCCCAGATACCCTCCCTTGCTAACTAATTAACTAACATACTAATGCTATCGCAAGTTAAAAAGAAACGGAGAGAAAACACTATCCTTCAACCAACACCAAATAGTGATCCCAATTGGCTCTCACATAACCAAAAACAATGTCGTGTGCAGTAACAAAACAGAATCTAAATCAAAAAAAGTTCTTTGTTCTAAATCTTCAAAGCCTCCATCTCCCTACCCACAATCTTACACCTAACCAAACTCCCAAAGGTGTTCAAAACCATCTTCACATCTCCCCATCTATCCCCACTTGCCAATTTCTTGTACAAATAGCTATCGAATGTCATCCTTTGCACATACTCATCCCCACAAAGCTCAACCAATGCCTCTCTCCCAACATTGCTCCCATAAAACACTCTCTGCAACAAGTCCAAGAACCTAAATGTAGTAACATACTTGCTATCCCATTCTCTCAAATACTCCCTCTTCAAATCTTCTTCATTCACCATCTTCTCCCCACCTTCCGACGCCTTCACTATACCCTCTCCGCACATCCTCCCTGACTTTGCCGCGAAGTATATCCCTTCCCCGGAGCATTTTGTCACGTACCCGGCAGCATCCCCCACCAGCGCCACCCGCCCCCTTACCCGGGTGGGACGCGGGTGCTCAGGTATTGGGTGGGCCTCCACTTTGATCACTTTGCCACCACTGATCTTGTCTCTAACCCTTTCTCGTATACCTCTTTGGAAGAGCTTAATGTCTTGTTTTGAACATACAGTTCCAGTTCCTACCGCCACATGGTCGCATTTCGGGAAAACCCATGCGTAGAAATCGGGTGAAACGTCGTCTCCTACGTACATCTCTGCAAGATTTTTGTAGTACTCCATTTTCTCATCAGGTAATCTGATTCTTTCTTGAAAAGCAATGGCGCAAGTGTAGTTTCCGGCGTTTATTGCCTTGGCTACACGGCTGTTTGCTCCGTCAGCTCCGATGATCACATCGACAGCTAGTTTGCCTTTGACGTTGTTGACTACGTAATGTATGATGTAAGGCTCGGTCTTCATCGATGGGATTTCGATATGCACGACCAGAGCAGAGATTAAAGTAGCGCCACTGGACTGTGCCCGTGATCGGAGAAAAGAGTCGAGCACTTCGCGACGAAGCATGGGGATGGACTCGTGAGGCTTTAAGGTTTTGGAACCGAAATCAACGGTGAGATTAGAAGGAGAAATGATCTTCATACGGGTGACATGGCGGTCGATGAGGGTGAGAGGGATGGAGAATTCGTCTAACATGCAAAGAGGAATAGCTCCACCACAAGGTTTAGCAGCGGAAGTGCTTCTTTCGAAGAGGAAAGTTTCGATTCCACCAGCGGCAAGGGCTTCAGCAGCGGAGGAACCAGCCGGGCCGCCTCCAATGACAGCAGCACGAAGCTTTCCGCCGGCAGAGAGAGAAGAAGATGCTGCGATGGAGAAAGTTGGAGGTTTTGCCAAAAGGGTTGGTGTTCGGATGGTCTTCAGAGGAGAAAGGAAGGTGGCAGATTGAAGTAGGTGAAGATGGGTTAGTGTTATTGCGGCCATGGTTTTTGCTGATTATGGTGTAGGGTTGTTGCCTGTTGGGTAGTTTATTTGGGACTGGGAGTGAAGATGTTGCAGTACAACTAGAAGGAAAAGACAAAGGGAGTATGCTTTGGGCTTAGTGCAAGCAAGTAGTGGGTTGATGAGGATGAATATTTTATTGCAGTTAAACATGTCTACTATTTTTTATTAATAAAAAATATTAAATAATTTAAATATTAACAAGTATGCCAACATAAATAAAAAAAAATATAAATTTAGTGTCTTAATTTTTATAATTTTTTTATCTAAATGTCTAAATTAATTTTTTATAATCAAGTATTTAAATTTTAAAAAAATATATGAATGTAATATTTTAATAAATTTAATATTAACTGAGTGATAAGTCAGATCAAATATGATTCATTTTTATCTTAGTTATTAATCATGTCACGTGCCACATGTATTGCATTACTTAAAATATAAAATTAATATTATTAAATATTATAAATTGATAAAATAACCTCAATATTAACTTCCACCGCAAACAGTAAAGGTGACTAAATAAGAATAATTTTGTACTTTAAATAATGCAACACTTGTAGCAAATGACATGGTTAATGACTGAGATAAAAGTTGATTATATTTGATCTGACTGACAGTCAACATTAAATCGGCCGGAGACACTATATTAGTATATTTTTTTTAAAGTTCAGACACTTAATTATAAAAAAAAAAAAAAATTCTAACATTCAAATAAAAAAATCATTTATATTTTTTTCATTAAAAATCTAATCCAAACATTACACTTTCAAACATTGAGTGAATTTTGTCCAAAGGTTGATTTAACCTCTGAACTTTGTGCTAGAGGCTTAATTAGTCCCTTCATGATCTTTTAGGCCATTTTAATCCAAAATTAGCTATCCTTCATATAGAAATCTACGACTATGATATTCATGCACTAGATCATGTAAGTCCTATAGGATGAACCAACTAAATAAAATAATATGTTTATTAACATATTATATATTCTTTATTAAATTAAAAAATTAATGTCATAATTTATTTATTTTATCATGATGTCACTGTCCTGACCAATCATCTTTAACCTCTTATAAGGCCACCAATAATTAAAATATCACCTGTTAAATTATTCAAATAAAAATATTCATTAAATTCGGTCAGAATAAACTAAAAATTTCTCGTTCTCCATGTTTAAATCAAAATGTTTCATGCCATGAGAAGCAACCAACAACAATGCAAGTAAAGAAGCTTCGAAACTCAGTCTCTTATCTACATTTAAAAAAAAAAATGGACTCTAGCTGTAGTGGTACAAGTGGAGAAGTAGAATCCAAAGAAATTTAAAGACACGATTGAATCATGAGAAATAGTATCTTAGCTTTTCAGTTTAATGAAAATGAAAACGAAGTTAACAATTTCACCAAAAATGGATTTGAGAAATAGTTATTCAAAAATTCAAAATTTGTTAGAATTGGGAGGTAAAGAAAGCTTGATGATTAGTTCAAAAAATATATGTATAAACAGATGGTAATGACTACACAATTAATGAGTAGAATCCATTAGACAAAGACAATTAAACTGTGGAAAAATTATATATACATATAAATTTAGGTTAGATTAGCAATGTCAATTAGAAATTATATAGATAAATTTAAATTAAACCTATTTATTATTTTAATATAAAATTTTATAAGTTATCTTTATATTATTTTTTTGTTCATTTATAATACATGTTATTTCTACATTCTTAATTGATAATAAAAGGGCTGAATTAAGAATAAAGTTGTAATATTGACATTTACCTTAAAGTTAAGGTGCTAAAAGGACCCTTGTTTCTTTTTTAGTTAGTGAATCTGATGGGATTTTCACTGTTACCTATGTCTATGTTTGAATTATTTCGTGTTGGACAACGTTAAAAA
Organism: Mallotus repandus; assembly: GCA_949671775.1. Lineage (NCBI taxonomy): Eukaryota > Viridiplantae > Streptophyta > Magnoliopsida > Malpighiales > Euphorbiaceae > Mallotus > Mallotus repandus. The sequence goes on from CATIWM010242365.1 coordinate 17,478, forward strand.
CAAATTACTCTCATCTTCGAAGGATTATACACATAGATTAAAAAATATAATTAATATATATAAAATATTATATTATTTTTATAATAATTTTTTTAATTAATTATTAATTTTATATATTTCTAAAAATAGTATATATATATAAATAAAGATATAATAAAAAAAATATTAAAATATATTACTAATTAAAAACATCAATTAAATTAAAATAAATAATTCACCTGAAAACGATAATTAAAAAGGAACATGGGAGTATATGGAACTGATCCATTACTGCTATTAAAGGGGTATGCTATAAATTGATGGAATCTTATAAAAATATCCCAAAAATTACCCCAACAATAAAAATATTCATAGTTTTCATTAATTATACATGTGTCCAAAAAGGGAAAAATAATTATGTGTGTACCTCCTTGTCTCAATAGTTACCATGTCATCTTCTTCTTCGTTTTCCTTCTTGTAACATTATTTCTGAAGCCTCCATTACCATGCTCTCCTCTTCCAACCAATCTTATTCTAATCTCTATTAAAAAATCTAAATTTCCTCAACTCCAACCTTAAGGTACATAGCTCAGAATTGTGTTTTTTTCATTGTTTTTGTTTTTGAGGTTTTAACAATTTTTCTTTATTCAGTGTCTGAAAGCAAAATTCAACAGAAATGCCAAAATCATCATGGGCCGTGTTAATAAAAAATTTTGAACATATAAAAAATACTCAAAATTCACATTAATATTTTCACTCATCGATAGCAACACATTCAGTACGATCATCAATACCAAAATTCAAAGAAAAAATCTTTTTAACAACATAATCAATTCCTGATGGGTGCAATAATGGTTCCTCCTTTTCTGCCCTTGATTTTCTTTGATACACGATTCTTCATATGTAGCTTAGGTTGGAATTTAGTTTCAAATTAGGGTTAGAAATAGGAAACAATTGGGGATTTTTCTTTCTTAGACATGGGTAGTGGGCTTCATTAATGAGAGGTCTTTCATTATGATGCTGAACTTCCCTCTCAAAAAGTATATCCTTATGTTGTGGCTATTTAGGGTATAGCATGACTGCCATGTTATCAACAATACAATGGTTGTTTGTCTTAGTACAAGGGCTTAATAACTTCATTTTCATAAAAGTTATATACATATTTATTTCAAAAAAAAAAAAAAAAAAAAAGAAAGAGGCTAATCAACCCCTTGGTGAAAATGTTAAGGGCAAGAATGCACATTTGCCTTTTTAAATATCAAGGGACAAATAATATAATATAGTAAATAGGACGGGTAACTAATAATTAATCCAATTTAAAAATTGAAATAAATTATAAAAGGTTGCAAAAATTTAAATTTTTAATTATATGCTAATTAGCCATTTCTATTACTATTTATTTATCATAAATTTTAAAATTTTTAAATGAGAGATTTTTATTTATATTCAATATGTAATTTTTTTTGAAACCAATATGTAAATTGCTACTAATAATTAATTTATATTTTATAAATTAATATGGAATTATTGATATATATTTAATTATAAATATATGTTTTAATTATCCAACAATTTATTTATACATTAAATTATATTTTAAGTGTAGGTATTTTAAAAAAAATAAAAATAGTGTGCTATTATATTTAATTAATTGGAAAAATAAATATTTTGGCAGAAGGTTGCAAATCATAGAAGGACCGGCAACTTGAACCCACTTTTTTCTTTTTGAAATCTCTATATGCACGTTTCTAAAAATGCACTTTAAAAATTTATGCCATCATATCACTCAAAAGGGAAACTGTTGACGTTTGCATGATCAATATTTAATTAACCTTAATTTTGATTTGAAAAATTAATTTTAGTTTACTAATATATGTGTTTAAGTGTGCATTCAAGTTAGGATCAACGCCATAATCAAGGAGCAACAAAATGGAGTTGAAACAAAGCCATTTGGAAGTTATAAGACCCCTAACTTGATCATGGTCATAATCCTGAGGAGCATCGTGAGCCAAAGGAGAGCAAAATTCATGTTATTTAAAGTGGCAACGCCCATCATGATACCCCTTACAATTGTAAGCATCACCCTCACGATCGTGAGCATCCAAATTATGGTCATAAGGAAATGAAGTTCAAGTGCACAAAAGAGATAGCGCTACTCATGTTCCCATTAAGGTTGTGAGCGGGATTGTGAGCATCACTATCTCGACTTGGTAGCTTTAGTAACAACTATCTTATAATTCAATAGCTATGAAATTGGGGGTCTAATCATGATACCTCCCCTCACGATCGTGAATGTCATTTTTTTTACAAAAAGTTAAAGAAAATATTAAATGAAAAAGGAAAAAGTAGGGACATTTTGGGATGACTCCAACAACTAGAATTTGAGTCTTTAACTATAAATACCTCCTTAAAATACACTGAAGAGGTTAAAAGTTTGTTGGAAAGATTAATTGTGAAATTTATTGCTTTGTAAACTTCTTGTCACTTTTTTTCTTTGTATTCAACACTTGTAACCAAACTCTTGAAAGGTTTAAGGAGTGATAGAGATAGATTAATTTCTCATTCTACTCATTCTTGGGGTTAAAATAGTGGGAAGTGAGGAACTGTCTAAATCTTAGATTAGTGTTGAGACTTTGTGAAAACACTTATTGTAAAAGGCTGTGAGTTAGCCATGAAAACTCTAGTGGAAAAGTTTAAGTGTGAACCTTGAAAACTCTTGGAAATAGGTTGAATGTTAACGTTGAAACACTTTGTGAATGGTTAGTGTCGAGCTTAGAAAAACACAAGATTGTAAGGTTTGGTGTAAGCCATTAAAAACACCATCTTGTAATCAAACTTAAAAATAAAATTTGAAGTGGGGGATTACAAATCCTAACTTGGAGATAAGTTAGATGGAAGATGTAAGATTAGTTGAGAATCCAAACTCCCTAAAATTGCTTGTGTAATTTGCTCATTTTTCTTTCTTACAATTTTTATTTTCAGTTTCATTTTTAATCAACCTCTTAACCTTTCATAATTAATTTAAAATTTTCCCTTTAGAGCTCCAATAGAAATTCTTGCCTACATTCAAAATATTGCACTCAACTGTTGGATGTGCAATACGAAGACACATGTTGTTAGGCAATTTCCGCAAGTGCACGATTCCCAACAAGTAGTAAAGTTTGAGTATCGAGTATCGTTCCCACGAGGAGATTGATACCAAGTACTAGCCTTAATTTTATTTCCACAAGCTAACAAAATAGATTAATCAAAACATAAAAATATATTAACTAACAAAGATAAATTCTAAGTCTAAAATATTCCTTAAAATTAATAGTTGAAAACTAGAGCTTGGATTTGCTTTACTAGACACTTACTCGAATTACATGATTTAATCTCAATTTAATTTGTTAATACAGTCAAAGGTAAATTACTCAAATTACTTAAAGTCTCTTTCAAGATCATTCAAGTATGCCAAAACTAATTACCGCCTATTTTCATGGTTAAGTTAATTAATTAAGACTCATTAAGTTCCTTAGCAATTTAATACTCCCCAAAGGATTCGTCTACTTTCGTGATCGAGGTTCCTAAGTTTCACAGGTCTATGAGCTAATAGATCATGCAACTTTCATTGTCTCTAATCTATCTACATAAAAGCATTCAATCAGGCCTAAAATCAAATACAAGAACATATAAAAGCAACCTGTAAAATTGACTAACTATTAACTTATTGAATTAAAATATAAAAAATCCAAACGAGCAGTAGTCTAGCTACATGGATCCAAACCTTGAATAAATTAGTTACACATGATAGAAATAATTATAATCAAAGATATTCTAAGCATGAGAACAATTCTGCTTGAACGTGGTTGATTTGAATCTCTGCTTCTTCCTTGCTAAAAAATATCTCTAATTGATGAATTGGTGAATGAATTTATGAATGAATTAATTAGGCTTAGCATCTCTTCCTTTTATAGCCCTAGAACTTCCAATTCTACAATATTCTTATTCTGTAATCTTCCAATTCTGAAATCTTTTAATTCCGTAATCCTAAATGAAAGAGAAATATTTTTCATGAGCACACACCCTAGCACACACCCGAGCACACACCCTGCAGAATGGTGTGTAGGAGAGTGTGTACGCGGGTGTGTGGATAAATCTTGTATGCATGGCCTAGCACATGTCCATGTGCTAGGGAGTGTACTATTCCTTTTTATGCACGTCCTGGTACATGGCTGTGTGTATAACTTTTTCATCGGGCTTGGCTTTAATCATGTTAGTGCATACCTTTTTGCACAAGTGTATGGTGAAACGTGCAGAATTCTTGATGAGCACACAAGTGTATGCTAGCTTGTGTACCCAAGACTGCAATAAATAATTTAATTAGATACTACAATGCACTTAATTATTAAACAAACATGCAAATGTATTCTTTAGAATGCAATTCAATAACATTATGCTAAATGCAAGTAAAATCAATTAACAATTAAATAAACTTATAAAAATAAATTATAAAACCAATGAAAATGCTTCTAAAATTATATGTATAAATGACACATAACAAATTCTCCCATTTTAAACCTTTGCTTGTCCTTAAGCAAAAATGCATAAAAACACTCATCAATGCAACGAACCTAGCACATCGACAAACTTCAAAGTGCCAATCTGCCATAATCTTAGGTTAATACAAAGCTTATAAATTAAAACCAGACTAATAAATTTAAAGTTAAAGACGTAAGTTTTACTAGGTGAAGAGAAAACTTAGTCGTTGAATTTCTAAAAACATGCAAATTAGTAATCGAGAAAAATGAAAGTAAATGATACTATTTTCTGCAACCTCAAGCCACCCCTTGATTCCTTCACATAAAAGATAGCAATATTTTATTTTATTTTATTTTATTAACGAGTGTGTTTTACACTCTATCTTGCTTTAATTTCTCTATTTTTCTCACTTTCAGTAATCCCCCGCCGTTCCAGTATTACTAAGCGTGGACACCGTTAAATGAGTCCTTTGGATACTCATACATAAGTTAGAGCATTGAAGTAGATTTTAGAGCATTAAAATATAAAGTTTATACATTGCCCCAATGAAAATTTAGTTATTTATTTATTTTAACTGCTATCAGGTTATGTGCTAGTGTCAAGGTTAGAACAAAAGATAACATCCAAGTATCGCTTATAAGCATTTTTCTAAACTATCAATTTTCAGATTTAGTTATTCAAAAGTAAGTAAGCATTAGGTTCATTAGAATTTCAGAAGTCTTTAACTGTAAATTATCATCCTAACTTAAAATTTACAAATCAAGCATTACCAGAAGATTATGAAACATGTACACTGAAATCACATTCGATGTACTCTTCTCATCACAGTGATAAATTGTAAAAATTTAATGTGTGAGTATGCTAAATGCAATATGCTAAGTGCAAATATGTAGATATGATGAAATGCAACAGAATGTATATATCATCAAACATAATGTATATAGCGTCCCCCACACATAAACAAGTCAGCGTCCTCAGTAACTCAAAGAAATAAAATAAAACAAGCAAGAGGTGAGAAAAATGACTTCCTTGAATGAGAGGGAGGCACAAAATGTCCTGAAAAAGAAAATGCACTAAAATAAAGAAATATTAAGGAAACAACATTAAAAAGACCAAAAACAAACATTGGTAGTATATAAGCACTAGTGCAACAAAAGAAATAAAAATGACAGTACAAAAGAAAAGGAAATAAAAATAATAAAGCACAAAACTAGGCATCTCGGTCATGGTCATTCTCCCCATCCAAAGTGGTGATATCAACATTGTCAGTATAAGAAACATCTAGTGGGGCATCATTTGGTGAACTGTCATCCTCTTTGGTAGTGCCAAAATCCTCATAGCGGGGTTGGGGAGGTAACTTAATACCCTGAGCTTAACAGAGTTACTGTAGTCCATCACAAAGCCAGGAAAAAATGGTGGTGTGAAAATACTGGGTATGTTGCATCTCAAGAATAGTAAGCTCTAAGTCACTAGGAACAATAGTGGAGGAAGAAGGAGTAGAGGTAGAAGGGCCTGCTGCTGTAGCAGGGGGCAGAGCAGACGCTTGTGAAGGAATATTGGAGGTGGGAGGAGCTCGAGCATCAGGAGCAAAAACTAGAGCATCACTAAGTAAGATATAACATCCATCGTGCTTTTCAATAATACCGATGTTTCTCATGATGTGCAGTTGAAGGGTAGCATGGAACAAATCTCAGTCAGTTAAATAAGTAAGCTAAAAACACATAGTCCCTTAGCTAGTCGAGTGATATAGGAACCTTTACATAAAGCCCCTCTCTTTTTTCTAGCCATCCCCTCCATATACAGAGCAAATCCATAGCCTAAATGAGGTACTAAACCTTTATAAAAACATCAACGATAAAATAAATCCAGATTAACAACTACCCCTATACTTTCTCGATGCCCACAGATGGTAAGGGCAATTAGCCTATGCAAATAGCGCAGGGCGGGGTTTCTTATGCCTGAGCTCTTAATGATTCTAGGGTTATAAGGGTTTGGATCCAAAGTACCAACCTCCCTCCAATAGACTGTAGGATTTTCATTACCTATTTCAATGATAGACTGTTGATAGTCTAGACTAGAAATAAAAGTTTGGCCATAAAAACCACAATTGAGAGTAAAATCTGTAAATGAAAGAGAAAAACGTTAACCTCCCAAACTAAATTGTACAGTACCAGGTTTGGAAAAAGGGGTCTGTTTTTTGTCAAAACAATATGTAGATAGAAATTCAAGTAGGAGTTCACGGCATACAGGTTTGTGGATCTGAATAAAAAGGTCCCACTTAGAATTTTCTATCATACTTCGAACAATATTTCCTAATCCAACTTCATCTAAAGCTCTTGACATAAAATAATAACTAGGTTGAATAGGTAAAGAAGAGAGATTGGTTAGTCTTTCCTGGTGAGTAGTGGACCCAAATCGAAGGAGGGGATGCACATTTGCTTATGAGGATCTAGGATTCGAGACACGTGTATCACGTGGAGAGGGTGGATGCTGGTCAATACGTTGTCGCTTTGCACGATTAGTGGAGGATACATTCTTTGTATGCACCATTTTTTTTGGTTTTTTTTTTAAACAAAAAAACAAGAAAATGACAGGAGGGATGATGACATGAAGGAAAAAGAAAAAGAAAAGAAATAAAAAAATGGAGTAAAATTTGGTGAAAAAGATAGAATAGATGATTGAGAGTGGGTAGAGGAAAAAAAAAGAAAAGAAGTTTGAAAAAGAAAGAAAAGTAAAACAAATATGAGAGTAAATGAGAAAATGGGAAAAGCAAAAAGGTGTTTAAGGGGAGGGTATGTTGGTTTAAGGAAGAAACGGAAAATAAAAAAAAAATAATTTTTTTGTAAAAAAAATGAAAACGCTTTGCATGTTGCACAATGTCATTCGCACATGGTCCTGGACTTGACTAAATTAAATTATTATTGTTTTTTTTATGAAAACGTTGCATGTTTGTACAGGGTCGTGTACTTGACCATGTGCGTGATCGTGTAGTACAATTGTGTGTGCACGGTTGAGTGCACAATCCATGTACGTGCATGTGTGTGAGAGGTGAGAGGGCATGGTTGAGCGCACATTATATGGAGGGACGTGTAAGCTGGATGAATGCACACGGTCATGTATCAGACTGTGTGTGTAGTTGTGTGTGGCAAATATGAGTACACAATTAGATACACAGTAATGTGTTAAGTTTTGTACTATTGAAAACATTTTTAAAGAAAAAGTTACACAGTTGTGTACTCACCCATGTGCACACATGTGCAATCAAAAATTCAATGCACGAACGAGGACATGATCGTGTTCATAACTGTGTGTAAACGACGTACCTGGGCACGGTCCGTTGCATGATCGTGCACATCCACCTTTGTAGTTTTGCAAAATTAAGCTGCAAAAAATAGCAAAAAAAAAAAAAAAAAAAAGAAAAATTAATTAAACAGATAAAGAAAAATAAAAATAAAAATAAAAAATGTTTAAATAAATTAAAGTTGAATGGGTTGCCTCCCATTAAGCGCTTGTTTAAAGTGATTAGCTCAACTTTATTTTACTGATGTCTTAGACTGAGTTGAGAAGCACAATTGATGCACTTGCTGGGATAACTTCATTATGAAAGTAGAGCTTTAATCTCTTTCCATTAACTTTGAAAGCTCTAGTAGCTGTGCTCTACACTTCTACTGCTCCAAGCGGATACACGTGTTTGACAATGAAGGGGCCTGATAATCTAGACTTAACTTTCCCTAGGAATAGCTTTAGCCTTGAATTAAACAGAAGTACATGGTCTCCTTCTTTAAATTCTTTCTTCATAATGTGCTTGTCATGCCATCTTTTTGTCATTTCTTTGTAAATTTTGGCATTTTCATATGAATTAAGTCTAAACTCCTCATGCTCATTCAACTAAACCAGTCTTTTCTCACCAGATTTTTGTAAATCAAAATTTAGGAATTTAGTTGCCCAGAATGCCTTGTGCTCTAGTTCCAAAGGCAGGTGACATGACTTCCCATAGAGGAGTTGGAAGGGAGAGGCACCAATGGGAGTCTTAAATGGAGTTCTGTAAGCCTATAGAGCATTATCAAGTTTAGAGGACCAATCTTTTCTTAAAGCATTCACTGTCTTTTCAAGTATAGATTTGATTGCTCTGTTTGAAATCTCGACTTGGCCACTAGTTTGGAGATGGTAAGGAGTTGCAACTTGTGAGTGACAACATATTTCTTTAATAAACCTTCAAATTGGTGATTGTAGAAATGCGTTCCACCATCGTTGATTATAGCTTGAGGTGTCATTAACCTGGAGAATATATTCTTTTGAAGGAATCTAGTCACAACTCTAGCATCATTGGTTGGGGACACTATTGCTTCCATCTACTTTGATACATAATCTACACCCATTAGAATGTATTTATTGCCAATTGAGCTTGGGAAGGGACCCATGAAGTCCAGACCCCACACATCAAAGATCTTAACTTCAAGAATTCCATTCAGAGGCATCTCATTGCATTTTCCTATGTTTCCTATTCTCTGGCATCTGTCACATTTTAATACAAAATTCCTAGCATCTTGGAAAAGAGTTGGCCCGTAAAACCCACTCTCAAGAACTTTTGCTGCAGTCTTGGTGGAACTAAAGTGTCCACCACATTCTAGAGAATGATAGTGTGAAAGCACATCTTCAACTTCATCTTTGGGCAAGCACCTCCTAACCAATCCATCTCCACACCTCTTATAGAGAAGAGGCTCCTCCCAATAATAATATTTGATGTTCGAGAAAAATTTCTTCTTTTATTGGTATGAAAGATTGGGAGGCAAGACACCATAAACTAGGTAATTTATATAGTCTGCATACCAGGGTGTCATGTTCTTGACCTGCATTAGGTGTTTGCCTTTGAAGTATTCATCGATTGGCAACTCATTGTCTTTATTTGGTAGCTTTAAAATTTTTAGCCTATGTTTTATCTCTGATTTCCATATAAAACTCTTGAAGTAGGAGGATCCATCTAATGAGGTGTGGCTTAGCATCTTTCTTTCAGAGGAGATACTTTAAAGCTTGGTGGTCAGTGAAGACTATTACTTTGCTACCTATCAGATAAGAATGAAATTTATCAATGGCAAATACAACTGCTAAAAGCTCTTTTTTCAGTAGTAGCATAATTTAATCGAGCCTCATCAAGTGTGTGACTAGCATAGTAGATAACATATGCTTGCTTGTTTCTCCTTTATCCTAAAACAACACCTATAATATTGTCACTTGCATCACACATAATTTCAATAGGAAGACTCCAGTCAGTAGGTTGTGAAATTGGTATAGAAATCAGTACTACTTTTAACCTATAAAAAGCATTAAGACATTACTGGTCAAATATAAATGAAGCATCTTTAACTAAAAGATTAGTGAGAGGTTTAATAATTTTTGAGAAATCTTCTATAGAAACCAGCATGTCCATAAATACTACGAATCCCTTTCACACTAGTAGGTGGTAGGAGTTTTTTGGTGACTTTGATTTTAGCTTTATCAACCTCTATCCCCTTGTCTGATACTAAGTGGCCTAAAAAAACTCCTCTAGTTACTATGAAATGGCATTTTTCCCAGTTTAAAACCATATTAGCTTCATCACATCTCTATAAAATCTTAGATAAATTTTTAAGACAATCATCAAAAGAGGTACCATAAACAGAAAAGTTCATCCATGACTACTTCCATAATATTCTCTACGAACTCAGAAAAGATTGCCATCATGCACCTTTGAAAGGTAGCAGGGGCATTGCACAACCCGAAGGGCATGCTCCTATAAGCATAAGTTCCATAGGGACAAGTGAAAGTAGTTTTCTCTTAGTCCTCAGGGTGAATAGGATTTGAAAGAATCCGAAATACCCATCTAAATATATATAAACAAAATAAAATGAATGTTGAGCTAACCTTTCTAACATTTGGTCAATAAAGGGCAAGGGAAAATGGTCCTTCTTGGTGGCCTTGTTCAATTTTTGATAGTCAATACACATTCTCCAGCCTGTGACAGTTCTTGTAGGGATCAATTCATTATTCTCATTTCTTATCACTGTCATTCCACCTTTCTTTGGAACCACATGAATTGGGCTAACCCAATTACTGTTTGATATTGTATATATTATGCTAGCATCTAACAACTTCATAATTTCCTTTTTAACTACCTCTTTCATGTTAGGATTTAATCTACATTAATTTTCAATTGAAGGATTGCAACATTCCTCTAAATGAATCCTGTGCATGCAAAAGGAAAGGGCTAATCCCTTTTAAATCATTAATAGTATACCCTATGATTTTTCTATGATCCCTAACCCTTCTAAGAAGCTTATCCACTTGTTCCCCATTTAATTGTACATTAACAATAATAGGATAAGTAGAATTAGGTCTTAGAAAAACATAACTCAAGTTGGGAGGAAGTTGCTTAAGTTTAACTTTTGGTGCATCTTCCTCCCTAAAAGTGTAAGCAAGGCATATATCATGAGGTAAGGATTTGTACCTTTGAGCCTTACAACATGGAAGTATGTGTTGTGCATTTAATATGTTGGCATAAGCCACTACCTCACTATCTTCTTCGTCAAAATGTACCTCACGAATTAGACTTACTTCCAATGGGTCTTGGGGATATTGCTGTTGAAAAACTTGTATTACATAGTTCTGGACTGTATCAATATGAAAACAAGTCTTCACCATAGAAGGATCTTTTGTCATTTTGAAAATGTCAAACTCCACCGTCTATTCTCTAACTTCTAACTTGATTTTTTCCCACTTCACATTAATAATTGATCCAGCTGTAGCAAGGAAAGGTCGTCCAAGAATGATGGGGATTTGAAGATCTTCTTCTATGGCTAGAATCACAAAGTCATAAGGCACATAGAATTCCCCAACTTTTACTGGTATATCTTCCAAAATTCCTTCAGGGAAAACTATGAATCTGTCAGTCAGCTGTAAGAAAATATTTGTAGGCTTAGGCTCACCTATATTTAATTTCCTATACAAAGATAAAGGCATAATGGTTACACTAACGCGAAGATCACAAAGAGCTCTACTAATAAAAAATTTACCTATAATACAGGGTATAGTGATACTCCCTAGATCTTTAAGCTTTGGAGGGAGCTTATTAATGATGACAACACTGCATTCCTCATTCATTGGAATAGTCTCATGATCATCCCACTTCCTTTTATTAAATATGATGTATTTAAGCATTCAGCATATTTTGGCATTTGAGTTACTGCCTCTAAAAAAGGAATGGTGATATCTAGCTGTTTGAACACCTTTAAAACCTTCTGAAATTGCTTATCAAGTGCTGTATTATTCATCCTTTGGGGAAAAGGTAAACATGGCATCTTTTTCTGCTCAGGTGTTTGATTGACCTTATTTTCCCTTGATTTCTCTATTATGTCTTGAATCTGTTCAGGTTTAATTCTTGGCTCTTTACCCTTACATTCAATCTTAGGTAGTTACTTTCCATTCCTTAAAGTCACTGCTTTTGCTTGCTCCTTTGGGTTCTCAGGCTGGCTTGGAAAGTAGCCCATCTGGTGATAGTTTAAGGAATTTGCTTGTGATGCTATTTCGTATTCTAACATTTTGTTATGAGTTGCCAACTAATCTAATCTTAAGTTCATCTACCTAAATTCTTTATCATGCTTTTGGTTCACCTTATTCTGTGAGTGTATAAAATTCTCCATCATTATCTCCAGATTGGATTTTGCCTCAGGTTGAGAGTTTGTGTTCTTCTGTTGAAATCCAGGTGGAGGTGGAGCTTTGTATCCCAGCTGTTAGCCTGAGTTTTGGTTTCCACATTTATTGGACCATTAAAAGTTCTGGTGATTTCTCCATCCAAGGTTGTATGTGTTAGAGTAGGGGTTCCCTTGAAGTCTGCCATTGTAATTATTTAAAGCATTGAGTTGCTCAATGGAGCATCCTTAAGAGAAGGTATCACCTTGTTGGCACTCAGTGATAGAGTGTCCTCCTCCACATAATTCGCAGGAAAGTATTTGAGATGGGAATCCAGCAAAATTCAATTTCTCCAATTTCTTGGTAAGAGAGTCTAATTTGGCATTTACTATATGTAGACTGTCAATTTATAGACTCCTGTAGCTTTCCTAGGTTGATTTCTCTCCCCATGCCACTAATAGTTGTTTGAAGCCATTTTCTCCAAGAGTGCATAAGCATCATCAGGGGTTTTTCTTATAAAAGAACCTTGGACAGTAGTATCGATAGTGATTTGCAAGGACTCAGATAGTCCTTAGTAGAAAGTTTGCATGAGTAGCCACTCTGGAATGTCATGGTGCGGGCAATGTCTTTACAAGTCTTTAAATCTCTCCCAAGCATCATAGAAAGATTCTCCCGGTTGTAGTTTAAATCCAGCGAGGTCTTGGCGATATTTAGTAGTCTTTCTAGGCGGATAATACTTAGTAAGAAAGGCCTTAGAAAGTGTATCCTATGTGGTAATGGAATTCGGTGCCAATGATCCCAACCACAACTTTGCCTTGTCCCGCAATGAGAATGAAAATAGTCTGAGGCGAATAGCATATATGCTCACTCCATTAATCTTGAAAGTGTCACAAATATCAAGGAAAGAAGCTAGATGAGCATCAGGATCTTTTGATGGTAGTCCACCAAAATGATATTGTGAAACCATCTGGATGTATGCAGGTTTGATCTTGAAGTTGTTAGCTTCGATGGTTGGCTTGACAATACAGTTTTTGCTTCCTGTGAGACTTGGAACACCATACTCTTCTAAAGCTCTTGCTTGAGCTTCTTGTCCAATCATTCTTCTATCCTTTTCTCTTTTCTCTTTGCGGTTCTTTTTGCAAGTCTTTTTGATCTCTGGATTTACTTTCTCTAGTTCAAAATGTTTTGATCTTGTTTGCATAAACAAGAGTTAAATACCTGAAAAGAAAAAGTAAAGAAAATTAAATTAAATTAAAAATGCTAGTCTAGCGGAAATAGAAAGTGCACTAATATTGGTATTGCTGATCTCCTCGGCAACGGCGCCAAAAAACTTGTTAGGTAATTTTTGCAAGTGCACGGTTCGCAACAAGTAGTTAACTTCGAGTATCGAGTATCATTCCCATGAGGAGATTGATACCAAGTACCAGCCTTAATTTTATTTCTACAAGCCAACAAAATATATTAATCAAAACAGAAAAATATATTAACTAACGAAGATAAATTCTAAGTCTAAAATATTCCTTTAAAAATTAATAATTGAAAACTAGAGCCTGGATTCGCTTGACTAGACACTTACTCAAATTACAGGATTTAATCTCAATTCAATTTGTTGATACAGTCAAGGGTAAATTACTCAAATTACTTAAAGTCACTTTCGAGATCATTCAAGCATGCCAAAACTAATTGCTGCCTATTTTCCTGGTAAAGTTAATTAATTAAAACTCATTAAGTTCCTTAGCAATTTAATTCTCCCCGAATGATTCGTCTACTTTCGTGATCAAGGTTGCTAAGTTTCACAGGTCTATGAGCTAATAGATCATGCAACTTTCATTGTCTCTAATCTATCCACATACATGCATTCAATCAGGCCTAAAATCAAATACAAGAACATATAAAAGCAACCTGTAAAATTGACTGAATATTAACTTATTGAATTAAAATATAAAAAATCCAAACGAGCAGTAGTCTAGCTACACAAATCCAAACCCTGAATAAATTAGTTACACATGATAGAAATAATCATAATCAAAGATATTCTAAGCATGAGAACAATTTTGCTTGAACGTGGTTGACTTGAATCTCTGCTTCTTCCTTGCTCAAAAATATCTCTGATTGATGAATTGGTTAATGAATTAATTAGGTTTAGCATCTCTTCCTTTTATAGCCCTAGAACTTCCAATTCTACAATATTCTTATTCTGTAATCTTCCAATTCTGAAATCTTTTAATTCCATAATCATGAATGAAAGAGGAAGAATTTTCATGAGCACACACCCTGTAGAAGGGTGTGTAGGAGAGTGTGTATGCGGGTGTGTGGAGAAATCTTGTATGCATGGCCTAACACATGACCATGTGCTAGGATGTGTACTATTCCTTTTTATACACGTCCTGGTACATGGCTGTGTGTATAACTTTTTCATCAGGCTTGGCTTTAATCATGTCAGTGCACACCTTCTTGCACAGACTTGTGGTGAAGCATGCAGAATTCTAGATGAGCATACAGGCGTGTGTTAGCTTGTGTACGCAAGACTGCAATAAATAATTTAATTAGATACTATAATACACTTAATTATTAAACAAACATGCAAACATGCAAATATATTCTTTAGAATGTAATTCAATAATATCATGCTAAATACAAGTAAAATCAATTAACAATTAAATAAACATATAAAAATTATTATAAAATTAATAAAAATGCTTCTAAAATTCTATGTATAAATGACACATAACACATGTCAAAATCCGTCTAAACTAAATATTTAGTTTTAAAACATGCCACATTTTAACTTGTTTCCTAGATGAGATTTACTATATGGTAAATTGAGCGCAAGTCCAATTAAATACTCTTTTTTTAAACAAATGGTTAGTGTGTTAGTTTTATTAGTATAGGAAAGGGGGAGACAGAGGATGGCAACTTTTTTTTTTTTTTTGAAAACAGAGGATGGTACCTTGATCATCCAAGTTCTTGCCAAATCACAATGCCCCTACACCAAGTAAGGGATGACCAAATTTTAATTATTATTTCTTTTTGATTGGATAATTTTTTTTCGTTTTAATTGTTTAACAAATTCACAACAAATATAATTTACCAAAAAATGTAATATAATACATTCTCTAATCTTAAATTAATAATTTGCACACCTTAATTGAAGTGAACAGTGAAGAATTCTCTTCCAGTCCAAAGAGAGTGTTTGTCGTAGCAAAAATAACCCGTAATTTTATTTATTACACAAAAAAAAAAAAAAAAAAATTCACATGCACAAGTAAATAATCACCCTTCAAAAAAGAAAAATAGTCAAGTACAGTTGATTGCATTCTTTGATTTTCTTTTATGTATAGTGCCGATTAAATGCAACATACTGACAAGGAAGACAAAACTTTCACTGAATCAATTTGCAAGACAAGACTTTTTCTCCATAATTTGATAACAAAATCGACAAATACAATGCATGATTGTCTTCTTATTCATTTGGAACAATTGGAAGAAGTTAGAGAATAAAGCTAAAGAGGCAGACTAGGCCTTGTTCCCTGATGAAAATGTCTGAAGCTAAGCTAGTTAGTATCTGTTCCATTCTGGTGAATATGAGATTCTTCTTGAGCAAGAGAAGCCAGTACGGCGATTTGGGCTCTGGTTTTAGCCAATTGGTTTTCTGCATTATGTATCTGTTGATGTAACTGGGAGATTACTCCAGCACAGCCGTAGACAGGGTCTCGAATTCTGCATTCTGCTTCATAATACAATGAATCTGCTGCTGAATTCCGTAGAAAAGCCGGCAATTGCTTCATCAACAAAAAGAAATGTCTATTGATATCAGGAAATCAATTTATAACCCAACGTTCATACAAACATTAAATTTTTATTAATTAATTGGTGCCTGGCATTATTAATTGAACATATTAAAATGTGATTTTATCAATATATATATATATATATATTTTTTTTTTTTTTTTACCTGAAGCAATTTTCCAACGTTGCTGGCACCATGGATTTTGTGAACATAAGCAAATCTTTGAGGGTTGTTGGAAGGAAAGTAAGGTGAAAAAATGCAATCTGGAGGGCATCTTCTTCTCAAATACTTGCAAGCTGCACAACGACTACAATTCATTCTTCAAAATCTAAACAATATCTCACCCACAAGGTCTTGTATTAGTGAAAGCAAAAAACAATGGAGATTTTCAGAATCTTTAGCTGAAGAGTTTAGCATGTTAATAATATATAAGGTACACCATTTGTATTTGAATTCAAAATACCAACGGCTACTTTTCAAGAAGGCAAGTTTTCTGAGAATGGAATGAGGGATAATTCAAGGATGGTAAAAGGGTGGATTTAGAATCGAGATTTTGACTTTGTTTTTACCTTATAAATCCTGTTAACACTGTCATCCAGCAAGCTTGAAGAAAGAATACACATTGTAATTTCATTATCTATTTTCAAGAGATTTCAACAGAGTTAACCACAAGAGCATATAATCTCAACTAAGTTCACTGTCCTTCAAGCAAGTTTTTTTATCCATTTGCTTCTGAATCTTCTTCATTATTGTCGAGAGGAAGCCTGCCATAGTTTCCCGATACCGCAACGAGACGGGTGATGTGGCAGTAGGCATATCGGATATAACCTTGGCCAAATTCAATCGTAAAGGTCCATGATACGAATTCCACCAACAAAGTGACAAGAGACAAGATTCCCGTTATCACGGTAAACAAGGCATGCCCAAAAAGTTTGCTTACTGATAGATATATTGCAGCCATGAATGCTAAGGACATCAGCGCGAGAGCTGATCAGAAAAGCCCGACTGACACGAAGTATGCATAAACTACCAGACGAACATCAGTTGGCATTGTGAAGAAGCAAGAGAAAATGCTGATGATAGAGCTATAAAAAGCCATGGTGTTGCATACCAAGAATAATTGAAACAGCGATATCTTCTTATTTAACGTGGTTGCTATTCCTTTGTCGTCTGGGTTGTCGGGACTGTTGTATCCATTAGGCACTGGGAGTGATGCACAGAAGGTGACTGTAGTCACAAGAGTTTCATTGTTGAGAAGATTTAAGTTAATTTTCTTATCCCATGTTATTGTCAGGACAACTACAGGATGAGAATGCATTGCAGCCAAGTGTAATGGAATGTTTCCATTTACGTCTTTTCCATTCAGTAGGTTCTTAAGTGTAGCTGTTTCCAATATGTATCTCACTACATTATTTTTTCCGCTCTTGGCTGCAATGTGAGCAATATTTTGACCATTTCTGTTGAGCAGGTCTGTTGGATATGGTCAATAATGACTCATCACTACTTTCATTACCATAACAAGACCTGCTTTGGCTGCAATGTAAATAGGAACCATGTGGCACTCCTCCCATCCGTACCCCTGATAGTCCTGTACACCATCAAGCTCATCATAAGAATTATCAATGAAGCCTTGCACCACTTCTAAATGTTTTTTTTTTTTGAGAATTAA
Organism: Mallotus repandus; assembly: GCA_949671775.1. Lineage (NCBI taxonomy): Eukaryota > Viridiplantae > Streptophyta > Magnoliopsida > Malpighiales > Euphorbiaceae > Mallotus > Mallotus repandus. Next base: position 35,102 of record CATIWM010242365.1, read on the forward strand.
TATCCATTCAACAGAAGAAAGGAAATACAAGGCTAGACCAGCTAGCAAACACAGAAGATACAAAATCAGGGCTTAAAACCAAAGCCAGAAGGGATTGCTACGCACAGCAACCACTCAACAAACAAACAAAACAAGGAAAATAAAATAGACTTCTGCAACAACGAAAATTGCTCAAATAGCAGCGGCACACCTAAACAGCAGAAACTCAACAACTCAAGTGGATGCCTAGCACGTCTTTTGGCTATAGCTCAACAAGTTGAGGAGGATTATAAGAACAGATAACACTTTGCTGGAGAAGCTCAGCATTAGTAGCAATCCAATGTGCAACTTTGTTGGCACTTCTTTTAATATGGCGAAATCTAATTTGACGGCCGTGTATATCTGTGGACCAATTTGCCATGATATCCTGAATAATGGCTGCATATACCTAGTTACTATTAACAATTCCTGAATTTAACGAATTAACAAGATCATCCACACAATTTTGGGCATCAGATTCAATAGTGACTTGCTTTAACTCACGATTTCTAGCAAAGTAACAAGCTAATCGAAGAGCCTCCATCTCTTCCATTCCTGATGAAGGACATTTCAACCATCCTTTTCCCGCAAATAAAATCTCACCCCTGTGATCTCTGCACACGAAAGCAGCATTACCATCTCTGTTATGGCTGTCAAAGCTCGCGTCACAATTGATTTTCACCTTACCCTGATCTGGTTTGGCCCACTGTTCCATCGAAGCCGGTCTTACCTCATGTGTATTATTGGACTTGGAATTGTAATCCAACCATTTACTCCATTGATTAGAGGCTTTTGTTACCACTTGCTTTGAATCATACATGTGGCCATTAAATATTTCATCATTTCGGTGTTTCCATAGTTGCCAGCATATGGTAACAGCTAGCTCAAGTCTGTAATATGAAGCCTCTACATTTGTCATCTCTTTCTACCATGTTTTAAAGCTTAGATTATCATTAACCTGAAATCTGAGATTCAAAGAGGAACCGAACCAAACCCGTAAGGCCTTAGAGCATATAAATAGAGCATGTTCAATTGATTCATTCCTTTCTCCACATATTGGACACGTTACATCATCTTGGCAACCACGCTTTACGAGCTGATTTTGGGTGGCCAGAGCATTGCGCAGACATCTCCAAACAAAGTATTTCACCTTGTGGGGGACTTGTAATTTCCAAACAGCTAACCAATCATTTTTAGTCAAAATGTTACTACTTTGGTGGCTGTTGGCTATCCCAGAGTCATGGCGATTCTGTTTCATCATGTGGTGTCCTGTCTTAATAGAATAGTTACCTTTTCTTTCGAAATGCCATATGAGCTTATCATCTCCATCACTTCCTTTGATAAGGATTTGTTGGATAGCTTCTACTTCCGTCGGCCAAAACAGCTGATGGAGCAGCCCGGTGTTCCAAGTTCGACTAGACGAACCAATCAAATCCTTGACAAGAGTAACATAAGTATTCACATTGTTCTCCCTTTGAATTTTAAAATCCGGAAGACTCAGCACCCATTGATCTTCGCAAACCCGAACTTGTTGACCCGAACATATATTCCAATGGTTGCCCTTGTTAACCACTTCTTTGCCCTTTAAAATGCTATTCTACAGCCATGAAGGTCGATGGCCCTTCTTGGCTTCCAAAAACGAGCTATATGGGTAGTAAATGCTAGCCAACTCTGCTTGGCCAGAAGAACTTGGTTGAATAGTTCTAAATTACGAAAACCCAAACCTCCCACAGATTTACTTTCAGATAGATTCTTCCAAGCTATCCAATTTATTTTCTTCTTAGTAACATCTTGTGACCACCAAAAATTCCAGATCATCTGCTCAAGCTTTCTAACAACTGATAAGGGAAGCATAAACACTAACATGATATAAGATGGTATAGCTTGTAGGACAGCCTTAACCATTATATCCTTCCTAGCTAAAAATAGAGAATTTGCCTTCCATGTCTGAGCTTTTTGTAGTACTTTTGCACATTCAGCTTCACAAAGATTGACTTTGGATCTTCCCCACATCAATAGAATGCCCAGGTATTTATTAAGCATTCTATCTTCTTTGTAACATAAGAGGTCACAAATTTGCCTTCTAACTTGGAAAGGAGTGTTTGCACTAAACATGATGCTTGACTTCTGCGAGCTGACCTTTTGACTTGATGCCTCACTATACGGACCCAGAATTTCTTTGATTTCTTGCGCTTCTTCCATGCTAGCTTGCCCAAATAAAATGGTATCGTCTGCAAACTGTACATGGGTAAGAATAGGGCTTCTATTTTTGATTTTATAACCCTTCAACATGTTCTTCTCCACTCCTTACATTAACATTCTGGATAAAGCATCAGAAATAAGAATGAATATATAAGGTGATAGGGGATCACCACTTCTAAATGCTACTCTTAAGAATAATTGAACAAACATAAAATACATATATGTAAATGTCGGAGGATCCGTTTGGGAAGTAAGAAGCTCCTTTCAAAAGTAACAACTTAACAACTCCACATGTTCTTATATATACATCATCTTTACATAGTTTATATACATATGAGCAAAAAGTATTAGAATTCTAGCCACAACCAAAATATACAGAAAATATACACCAAAATAAATTGGCTGTAACCTACTCCAGGCTAAAAAATCCAAACCGCTGTAGTCATATATACAACAAATACCTAGAGCCCCATATATATATATGTATATATGTATGTATGTATGTATGTATATAGTTTATGTTAAGTAATTTTAAAAGAGAAATTTACAAGATTGGACCACTTTTTTGATTGGTTTACAAAAAATGCCTTATTTTTTAAAATAATTACAAGCTTTCCCCCTTTTTTTTTTTCAAAAGTGCCATGTTTTTTTTTTATTTTCATTTGGCCCTTTTTTATTTGACTTTGCGTTAAGTGTAGACTTCTTCATTTTTATTTTTCTTTTATTTTTATTTTTATTTTTTC
>CATIWM010242381.1:0-17850 GCA_949671775.1 Mallotus repandus
ATTACATAATTACCTCAAGCTTATTTTAATTCTTTTAACTAATATAATTATAATTAATATATAAGTTGATTAAATTAAATCCTATGTTGAATGGTTGGTTTTAAACGTCCATCTCGGGCTACGTGAGACGAGGTGTGACACCTTTTCTCTTGGAAGACTTGAGGAACTTAGGACAATTCCTCTTCTAATGTCCTTCTCCTTGACAATGGAAACACTTTCCATTGTCTTACTCTTCCCTCTCATTGGCCTTGCCTTTCTTCATGGTTATACCACCCTTAGGCTTGAAAACACTTGTCTTACCTTTGTTCTTCTTATTGCCTTTCTTCTTAGTCTTACTAAAAGATGTAATAAAAACAACATCCTTCCCCTTGCTACTTTGGATAGCCTTTTAGGTTGTCATTAGCATGTTCATAAGCTTCGCAAGAGTGCACTCTATTTTATTCATATCGAAATTTGAAATTGTTTGCCCAAAAGATTTAGGAAGTGATTGTAGGATCAAATTCAATTGGAGATGGAAATCCATTGTGAAGTCTAGACTCTCTAGCTCCTCCATTGATTTAATCACGGAGTTCACATGGACTCCCACATCCTTACCTTCCCTCATCTTAGCATGAAATAATCGCTTAGATATCTCTTATCTTGCGGTCCTACTTTGTTCACTAAATAACTCTTGTAGGTGAAGTATGATTTCTTTAGTATTTGTGTACTTCTCACATTACAGATGGATCTCGGTGTTCATGGAAGCCCACATTATGCATCGTGCTTACAAATAATCATCATTCCATTTTTCTAGAGTCACTCGCTCGTCTTAGGAAGCATTATCGGGAAGTGTTATGGGTGGTGATTGATTCAATACATAAAGAATTTTTTAGAAGCTAAAACAACTTTTAGATTCCTAAGCCAATCAACAAAATTAGCGATCATGAGCCTATGTTGGTCGAGTATGATTGATAGTGGGTTTGAAGGTATAATATTATCAATTTTCTGCAAAGGTAACAAGATTAATTAGTTGTATGACATTGTAATCTTACCATTAGATATGGTCTTTAGTCAAAATGGTCTCCCACTAAATTTGCAAATCCTACACTTCCAAGTAGAAATCCCTTGTTGGATGGATTTCTAGTGGGTGATGAAGTTCTCAATGATCACTAAAATCCCTCAGGTACCCATTGTCATTCTTGGAATTTTTAGTTCTCATTAAGTAAGCAACTCTTGCCATCACATCTCATATGAGGTTCCATCAATTCGGCTTCTAATGTTACGGGCCTCAGGTACACATTGTCGTTCTTGGCCTTTGGCATTAGTTATGTATACACCATTAAATTAGTGAAATGTATAAACTTGAACACTACACACCTCAAGTATGCCTATTTGCCATTCTTGGTATGTAGTGTGTTTATACACCTATAACATCTCATGCTTAACAATAACACTACATGAGTCTCTTGGAACTCATTTACACCCCTATGTGTCCATAACCGATGTACATAGTCCAAAACCATGCAAGTTATTGCTCCAATGGAGAGCCAAGACCTAAATTTGGTTTGGAAAATTTTTGGGTCTTGACTTTAAGGTCTCACTTTGCACATTAGCCATTTTCATTGCATACATCATATGTATATCAGCATAACATTTTTCACATATGCATATCTCATAGACATATTGCATGGCATCACATATATCATTCTTTCAACATATATATCACATATATACCTAGAACATGCATCATGAATTCACAAATATGGATTGATCATGGACTTATTCTATTCTAACTCTTAGAATAACAAAATGGCCTTGAAACCAAAGGTTGATACAGAGCCTATGCCGACTCATCATGGGTGTGCTGACTTGTTACAGAGGGTGAGTGTGCTGACTCGTGATAGGTACAACATGTGCTGAGTCATCACCATGGTGCTGACTAATTATAGGGGCTTTTGGTGTCAAGTCAGCACAGTGGTGCCGAGTCGAGTTTTCACTCCACCATCTCCTTCTTAAACTCTTCAAGCTCCCATTTCACAACACTTGTGAATTACATCAAATCCTTGGCATTGCAAGGTTAAAATTACATCTTATTTCTATATAACTAACTCTTAATTACATAGCAAATAATAAAACTAATTATTATTACAAATCAAGGATGTAACCTAAGTCCATGATCAAACCATTCATATATGTCAAACATATATTAAACATAATGCAACTCTTGCCTACATAGCTACAAATTTAGCATGTGTTACGTGCAAAATAAAGCTCTAATACCACTGAAAAGGAATCTTTTATGCTACTTAGACTTTAAGTATAGTGTGGTGAGCACTAACCTAAGTAGAGTAGATTTTAAAATTTTACTTTTTCATAATCCTTCATCACATGAAGAATTTCCACTCCCAAGATACATTTTGCATTTAAACACATAGCTAACATAGATCAACATGTATTAATATAAACTTAGAAAATCACATTGCCGGAATACTTACAATTTCCTAAGAGTTTGATGTAGACTACAATTATCTACTACAATGGATTGCTCTTTGAATCAATGTCGAGCCACCCAAGTGTATGGCCTCTAGCTTGAAACACCAAAGCTCTCCAATCACCTTCTTGCCTTCAATCAAGTGTGGTTCCAAGCACCTCTTTAATAACCCAAGAAGTTTGAACTAACTTGATCACACTAACAAGATATAAGAGTTTTTGTTTGGTATATGTTTGGTTTCCTTTTTGTCTCTACAACCTCCACTAACTCTTAATGGATATCAAAAACCTTAACCTTTTTAAATCTTCTTAAGGTTATATTTATATGTAGAAATTAGGGTTAAGTTAGATATATACATGCAAATATCTCTTACAACATCATCATTATGAGGTTACATTATGACTTGGTTAAGAGTGTATATGTATAAATATCTAATAGGTGTAGAGAATATATGTAGATATATATTAAACACATCTCATGTATTTAATCCACACTTATTTTCTCTACACAACCCATTAACTTAACTTGCCCTTAAAGTCAAAAAAACACACACGCATGTGTAAAGTTAGCCTAACAAGCCAAAAGACTTATATATCAATCAATGGACTTGAGCTTGGTTATGTTAGTATAGATGCGCCCTAGTGCCATTTCTTGTAATATAAATGACATTGTACTTTTATCCTTATGGCAATTAAATATTCATTTAAATAAAGTGTTTATTTACTTGAGTATTTAATTTATTAAATATTCATTTAAATAAAGTGTTTAATTTATTATCAAGAGTTGATAATATGAGTGATAAATTCTTTATTACATATGCTATAAAATGTTCGTAGTCATTGGATTAATATATGGGTAGTATTAATCCATAGACTATCACCTCTGTCTATTTTCTTTGATCGATATATGATATCAATAATGGGAGGTAGCAAGTCTTATGCTACTTAATATGAGATATCAGAATAGACATGTGGATACTGATGTGATGGGTGGATCGAACTGTGACATAAGATAAGTGATTGCATGGAAATTCACTTTTGTCAACAATCGCTATCTTGGACATAATGGTGCATATGGTCCTTTGACCTGAGGCGACACGGTCATCCACATATGGTTGGTTAGAGTTTGTTATCGCTTACATACCTATGCAAGCCATGTATGGGTATATGGAGTGTGGTGGCTCTAGACGGTTATATGTAGGGATGAGTGATCGGCCAAGATAGAATTCATTACCTGGAGTGAATTGGGATAAGATCCTATGCTATCTAAGTTATTCTCAATGAATAAGTACCTGGCCAGGTCAAACTTGACTTACCCGAAAAGAGTTTCAGTGCTAGAAAGTGTTTCTGGTAGAAGTCATGTTTTATCGAGAATTAAACTGAAGATGAGGTCATATGATTAAGGCAATTAGAGTTTGACTGACCATGACTCTAGCTAATGTTGGGATCTTGAAATGAAGGGACATTGAGTGCATGATAATTATATTCTATGGTTCTTATAAATCTATGGATAGCATTCATTTCCAATTGGGTAGTCGTGACATCTATGCTAGGGGTCACTCACAACTTATGGAAACTAAATATGATTAATTGGGATTTTCACATTTAGCTTGGAAAGAGTTTCCAATAATATTAAGAGTTAATATTATTTATTTCCATAGCCATTTGGACTTGAACCTAGTAAGTCATATGCATAAGAGTAGCGCCGATAATGATAACTATTAATTTGATTATTAATTAAAGTGTTTAATTAATTAATTAAATTGGATTTTCACTTATGCAGGGATCTAGCATATCCCGAAATCTAATTCAAAGGTTAGGACTATTAAATATTAATTTAGATTTAATTTAATAAGTGATATTAAGTTTAAGGACCAAATTAATATTTGCCACCTTACTACTTTTGATATGGGCCATGAGATGGACCATGTATATATAGCTAATGGATGATGGATGGGCTTACATAATTTAGTGTATCAGTGAGAAGGGATTTTATTTAAGTATTAAATAAAGCCCATAAATCTAATTAATGGATGTTGTAGAGATGGGCTCATTTAAGAGTTAAATAAGCCCACCTAATTAAAGCCCACTTATTAAAGGAGGTGCCACATAAGCATAAGTATGTGATGCTTATGCTTGCATGGTGACCACCTAAGCATGTGTTTTCCATGCAATATGATTGCATGTGTGACACTATGGCAAGGTGTCATAAGCATGCACCTTTAGTTAGTGGAGAATCTCTACATGCATGAGGTTACTTATTTAATGCAAAAGTAAAAAGTAAGTGGACAATCTGTACATGCATGAGATGGCATGAAAAATTAGTCTCTAACATATACACTAAGTTAGTGGATATTCTCAACACAAGAACACTAACCACTTCCTTAGAGAGATTAACAAAAAAGAGAGAAAATAAGATAGAGTTCTCAAGAGTTATGACTTCTTCTTCTTCTTTTTGTAAGTGTGTGAGTGAGAGATACAAGAGTTTTATTTCTTCATAAGTCCATTGTCAACATCCCTTGTACAAGAGTTGTGCAAGTGAAGGCTACATCCATCCAAACGAGGCAAGAAGTCCTACATCATCCAAGCAAGCAGAGGAGCTCTAGCAAGCTTTTGGGTCACTATAAAGGAGGAGCTTGCGGGTAGAGATTCTTCAAAGCTTGGAGTCATTCTAGTGCCACTTGTGTGTTTCAAGCTAAAGGCTTCACACTTGGGGAGCTAGGAGCTTGTAGATTTGCATTAACCATTTCCTAAAGCCTATCGAGCATGCTACCGACATTTGGAGTTTGTAAGAGTTACTAAACTCTAGATTTAGGTCTCTTGCCATACTTTATGCTTTGGTTGTTTTGTGAATCTTTGATTTATGTTGTCTATTAAGCATGAAAGTAATTAGTTATGTAAATTAATGTGTTGTGATCTTGGTAGTTTTGGAATTCTTGCCTTTCATGCAAGGGTTACACACAAGGAAAATTTTTTGAAATTTATCCTAACCGGTTTCGTGCTCACACCATGCTTCCACTATATTCCAGTGTATGTAATTAACTCTTTATTTAATACTTTAATTAATATCTCATATTAATCAAGTATTTAATAACTAAACTCTTGGTGGAATTAAATTTCATGATATGCTAGAATCATTGCTCAAAGCATAAATCCAATTCTATTAATCTTAATTAATTGATTAAACTCTTTAATCAATAATTACATTAATAAGGTGATATGGAAAAACTCTTTTAGGTGTGACTTACTAGGTCCATGTCTAATTGCCAATGAGAATATAATATTAACTCTTGATATTATTTGAAACTCTTTCAAGCCTAAATTTGAATATTTCATTTATATGCATTTAGTTCTCATAAGTTGTGAGTGACCCCTAGCATCGATATCACAACTACCAAATTAGAAATGAATGCATATAATGATTCACACAAACCCTTATGGTCATAATTACTGTGCACTAAAATCCCTTCATTTGAAGATCCTAATATAGCCTAGAGTCAATGTTTAATGAAACTCTAATAGCTTTATCATATGACCTCATCTCAAGTTATTCTTGATAAAATATAACAAATACTAGAAACACTTTCTAGCACTAAAACTCTTTCAGACTGTGTTATGTTTGTCTTGGCCAGGAACTCTATTCATCAATAATAAACCTAGATAGCATAGGATCTATCCCAATTCACTCTAGGTAATGAATCCCATCTTGGTTGAACACTCATCCTTACATTAAACTGACTAAAGCCACCACACGCCATATACCCATGTGTGAATAACACAAGTATAGAATTCTTTGGACCTTAGGCTTCCTTCACTTACATACTTATGCAAGGAGGCGATGAGGACATTATGGGGGATATCGACCCCACCTTGGCATTCAACTTGGAGGATCTAGGCCCGGAGGTTGCAGGAGGTCAAGCAGCGGTGGCGCTACTCATCAGAAGTTGGTGCCGGCTCATCACACATGTCATGGGGTGACGAAGGTACAAGATATTCCTCTTGTCTTAAACTTGAGGGAGCATGTCTGGGTGCTTCACCGACAACAGGTTAGTAATTCGAGCTTGTTTTTTTTTTTTTTTTGGGCATCCCCTGCAAGGAAAATAGGAAAAGAGAAATTAGTTTTGCAATTTAAATTAGCAATTATTTGATTTAATTTTTGTATGATACTTCCCTTTCTAGTATCAATCTCCTCAAGTTCTTAGAGACAATTAGGATTGCTTATGCTAGGATTTAGTTTTCGTAAAGCTTCTCTCCTTAGGTTGCACGCTAGGATCTTGTGACTTTGCTTTTCACTTCAAATGCATGATATTGTTTTTTCCCCTACAATTAGTAAGTAAACTGTAGTTAGTGCTCATTTATTTAAGTAGGAAAGATTTTCTAAGTCAGATAAATTTTAAATTTTACTGACATCCTTTTCTAGAGCCAGGTGACCTACTTGGTTCTACCCGGTAGCTTCACTAAAGCTAAGAAGCTCTATCGGGGGCTGTCCGCAGAGGTTCGAGATTGGGTACGCTGTCCTTGCTTCGATGATGATTTGGATGATCTGCTAGAGGGACCAGAGTCATTGAAGAGTAGGCAGGCGGCTATGACTGCCTTGATTGAGAGGTGGTCAGATTGTATGCACACCTTTCACTTTCAGTTTGGGGAGATGATGATTACGCCCCTCAACTTTACTACTATTACAGGGTTCTCCTTTGCTAGTCAACGGATCCCTTTCGACATCCCCGATATAACCTAGAGTCATGGTTTAGTCAAACTCTAATAGTTATATCATATGACTTCATCTCAAGTTCTAATTCTTGATAAAACATGACCAACCCTGAAACTCTTTCAATTTACGTCATGTTTGTCCTGCCCAGGAAGTTATTTATCAATAACAGACTTAGATAGCATATGATCTTATCCTAGTCCACTACAGGCAACGAATTCCATCTTGGTTGAACACTCATCCCTACATTTAACCGACTAGAGCCACCATATGCCATAGACCTATGTATGATTAACACAAATATATAAGCGGTAATAAACCCTAGTCACTCAAATGTGGATGATCGTGTCACCTCAGGTCAAAAGACTATATGCACCATTATGACCTAGACTGTGATTGTTAACTATAAGTGAATATCCACGCAATCACAAATCTAACATTATGTTCGATCCACCCATCACATGAGTATCCATATGTCTATTCGGATATCTCATATTAAGTAGTATAAGACTCACTACCTCCCACTATTAGTATCACATACTAATTACGGAAAATAGACAAAGGTAATAGTCAAATTAATATTATCCAATTTATTAATTTATCGACTACGAACATTTTATAGCACATGTACCAAATAAATTTGTCATTCATATTATCAACTCTTGATAATAACTCTATTTAACATTATGCTAATGGATAAATATTCAACTAAATAAACTCTTTAAATAATAGAATATTATATTATTGTCATTTGGGATATTTTACAACATTAAAATATGTGATTGGCCTCTAGGGCATACCACCTATGCTAACAGATTTTAGTAACACCAAAGGCTTCATAGGCATAGTTATTGGTCCATCCCAAACGGATGCTAAGGCATCCGCCATCTAATTGTGGTTTCTGGGTAAGTGAATCAATCTGTATTTCTGAAATGACTGTCCCAATTGCTGTAAATGCTCTAGATACAGCTTAAAATGTGGCTTTTTTAGATCCCATTCATCAGTGGCCAGGTTGATTACTAGCATCGAGTCACCCAGTATTTTCACTTCTATAACTTTCAAGGCTATTAGTGCGTCCATCCCCATCACACATGCTTCATATTCTGCTTTAATATTCATAACCTAAAATGCTAGCTTCTTTGCTATGGGAATTACATCATTCTCTGGGGTCAATAAGATTACTCCTATTCCTGCTCTAAACCACTTTATCGAAATACATGTGCATACTTGAACGTCAATTACTGCGGTAACGTCATCCGGAAACTCGAGTTTTATCTCTTGATCATCCAAAGTATGGTTTAGCGCTAGAAACTTAGCCACTGCTCTTCCTTTGACTATCTTCTTAGTCAAATACTCAACGTCAAATTTTGTCAGTAACACTACCCACTTGGCTAGTTTCTGGACCAGTAAAGTTGCTTCAAACAGGTGTCTCATTGGATCTAACTTTGAGACTGCTTGGATTTTATAAGACTGAAAGTAGTGCCTTAGTTTTGTCATGGCCCAAACCATTTCCAAACAGATCTACTCAACTTGATTTTACTTCTTCTCATAAGGCAACATTTTCTTACTTAAGTAGTAAACTGTGTGTTCAGCTCATGCTTCTCCTTCTGGAGCTAGCATAGCTCCTATTGCACTCCCTTAAATTACTAGGTGCAGGATTAAGGGCTTTCCTATTTCTAGGGGCCTCAAAATTAGTGGATTCATGAGATAGTCCTTGATTCTATCGAAAGGAATCTGGCATTATTCATTCCAAACCACAGGCTGATCTTTTATGAGCAACTTGAATATTGGTTTGCATATTTCTATCAATATGGTTATGAATCGGCTAATGAACTATAATTTCCCTAAGAATCTCGGATCTCCTTTTTAGTCTTTGGTGTCGGCATTTCTCAAATTGCTTTTACCTTGTCTGGATCAACTTCAATTCCCCTCTAGCTGACTATGTGTCCCAATATCTTCCTTGAGGTTACGCCAAATACACACTTCTTAGGATTTAGCCTCAAATTGTACTTGTCTACCTATTGCATGAACTTCTCTACTGTGGCTGGATGTTCTTCCCAAGATTTTGACTTTATCATCATGTCATCAACATAAACTTCTACCTCTTTATGTATCTTATCATGAAAAATTTTTATGGCCATTCTCTGATAGGTCACCCCTGCGTTCTTTAAACCGAAAGGCATCACCCTGTAGCAGTACGTTCCCCATTCAGTGATGAAGGCAATCTTAGCTTTGCCGATAATTGCCATGAGAATTTGGTTACACCCAGAAAACCCATCCATGAAGGAGTACATAGCACATGCGGCGGTGTTGTCAATCAGAACATCTATGTGGGGTAGAGGAAAGTCATCCTTTAGGCATGCTTTATTGAGATCCCCATAGTCTATATAAATCCTTACTTTACCATCCTTTAGGTACTGGAACCACGTTAGCCAACCACTTTAGATAGTCTACCACTTATGGGAACTTGGCTTTGATATGATTCTCTATATCCTCGTTTACCAACTATGCTCATTCTAGTCTCAATCTTTATAACTTTTACTTCACTAGCTTATGCCACTCTTTAATCGGAATGTAATGTTAAACGATGTCCCTGTCGATGTCGGGCATCTCATCTTACGTCCAAGCGAATACCTTCGAATATTTTGTTAATATTTTTTCTAATTCTCTCCTTTACTCAGGGGTAACATCTTTTGAAATATGCAATATGCGATGATTTTCATCTGTTCCCATGTTAAATGGTTCAATGTTAATGGAATGAATATCAAATATGTTCATGCAAGGTTTAATGAAACGCTCATCATTATCAAAAGAAAAATCACACAAGTAGGCAAAATTAGATTTCATTGCATCATATTTAAAGTTCAATATATCAACAGATTTAAAAAGATTAGTAATACAAATGTCATCAAGAGTAGGTGCATCATCAAATAGGATATCCTCTATATTGGAGTCGATGAGAGCTGCGATGTCAGTATAGCTGGGAGCCTCAATTTCCAACCTCATATTTTGCTAAACCTGTTCAATCTCAGTAGTGTAGATGATCCCTTCTTATTCAGTCTGATTCTGCCCTTTCCCCATACTATTGATCACATCAGCAAAGATCTCAAAACCTAATTTCTTAATCCCATTGCATTCCCATTCCTCAAGCTGACCTTAGTACTTGGAGAGGCCTTTGGAAATGAAAGTAGTTTTCTTCCCCTTGTCTGCAGTCATACCCCAGTCCTTACTTGCTTGTCTATCCTTTAAAGTTTGGTAGTTCTGAAATCTCGTTCTTCTTCTTTTTGAGCCTAGTTCCTGGTTCATAACTCATCTTTTTCATCATGGCAGTTACCTTTGAACTGACCCAATCTTCATTGTTCACTAATACTTGGAAGGCTAGAGGGGTTACATTCATGCATACAACCAAAATGTTAGTCTTAGCTTTGATTGTGGCTACCTTTCCGTCAAGTGGGAAATTGATTTTCTAGTGTAAAATGGATGGCACTCCTCCCAGTGGATTAAACTAGCGTCTTCCTAGCAATAGAGCAAATATAAGCGGGATATCCAGCACTGTAAATTCTACAACAACCTCAATCTCTCTTACAATGACAGTTGCCTTGAAGGTTCCCACTACTTATTTCTTGGAATCATCATAAGCCCTTATTATTAAGTTGGATGCTTTGAGCTCTTTAATCGGTATTTCGAACTTGTGGAGTAGCCTGAGTGGACAGACATTGATGGTCCATCCATTATCAACTATAACACATTATGTCTTCTTAGCTCTCATGACAATTTGGATTAATAGAGGCCTGTTATGAGCTTTCCCTTCCAATGGGAGATCGTTGTCAGAGAATCGTTGTCAGAGAAAGAAACAACACTACTGGGCTTTAAAAGTAATAAAGCTATCATGTCCTTAGGAGTGGTGTATGAAAAGATCTTTATGCCATCAGAGGCACATGCTAAAGCATCTCGATGTTTCTATGATGTCATCAAAAGATCCCAAATGCTGACTTAGGCTTGGGTTTTCCTGAGCTACTTTAAGATTGAATCTTATTTTATCTGAGTTGTAGGTTTACTCTCCTTCGTAGCAGACTCCTTGGAAACTTCTTTCTCTTTTACCATGTCTTTCTCAGTAGGCTAGTACAATCTCCCACTTCTGGTCATATGATTGACTGATGGTTACTCATCGGAGTCATACCATATGTTAATTCCCATTATGTATAGTGTACCCAGTTGTGGAATGGTAATGACCTCATCTTCTCTATCAAACTCATCTCCCCATCCAGAGGGTACAATGTCTTCCTTCTTGAGAACAGTTGAGGGAGGGGTGGTATATTTCACATTAGAGTCAAACTTCCTGAACAATTGTCCCAATAGGTCCTAAACTTATTTCTTTGCCTTTAGTTCTCCTTCTTCTTTAGATTCAGATGATCCACTTTAAGAATAAAGATGGAATAAAAATATGGAATAAAGTCATCTTTGCATCATTGTATATGGAATAAAGATGGGTCGTGCAGACATATATTGATAAGTAGAAGGATCTACCTCATCATCGCTTGAATCACTAATAAGGTTCACTAAATCTGCTTCTAGTATAGCTAAGAGTTTTCTTTCTTCCTTTTTAAGCTTCTCTTCCTCACTCTCTGGAATGTCTTGGATAGAATTCTTAACAAAGGACTCAGGCAACCCTGAGGAGATGGTATAAGATGCTGGCGGTGGCATGTTTTGGTAGTTGGGTAGAGGGTTGGTTTTGACATTAGGCTACTTTTCAAGGTCTTTGATCTTGCCAAAATCTATGAGCTCTTAGATTCGATCTTCTAGGATGTAACAATCATCAGTATTGTGGCCAGGCATTTGGTGGAAGTGGTAGTAGAGGTTGGGATTAATATGTATAGGTAGTGGGTTTGGTAAAGGTCTTAGTTCAAGGGGTTTGAGAAGGCCTTTTTGCTGGAGTCTTTAGAAGAATTTTGACAAGGGTAGGCTAAAGTTTGAGTATTTATGATTTCTTAAGGCATTGACAGTCAAATTTATTTCAGTGGAACGACTGTTTTGGGTAGGCTGCACTGGTTTTTGGTAGGGGTTTTTAGGTTAAGAGATCTCTTCATCTTCAATTCTGATGCTGGTTTGGTGAAGTGCTTTGAAGGGTAATGAACGAATAACATCTATTTATGAAAATGGGGTAGGGCTCCCTTGATCACCATCTTTATTTATTTGTCTTTCTAAGGTCTGTCTCTCATTAAGGTGGTTTTCCCTCTCCACCAAGCAATGTAGTCTAAGAAACTCTCACCACTCTTATGCCTAGTGGTCTCCAAATCACTCCTTGAGACATCGAGCTGAGCATTATACTCGTATTACTTAATGAATTTCTGAGTGAGGAGCATCCAGTCATTCTTGATTTCATCCTCTAGATCAAAGAACCATGCTCTCGGCCCTTCTTCGAGTGAGGTGAAGAAGAACTTAACAATCTATAATTCAGTCAACTTTGTTGAAGCCATGAAGGTAGCATGCTACCTTAAATGGACTCAGGGATCCCCAGTACCATTGAACTTAGTAAAGTTCGGGAGTTTGAAGTCTTCAGGTAGAGGTTCATCTTTAAACATTGAGAGATCAGTGTAGTCATGGCTCCTCATAGTACTTTTCTCTTTAAGCGAGAACTCAAGCTGGGCCATCTTGTTATCCAGTATGTTGACCTCCTTCGATGGCTCGGAGTTAGTCAAATTGACTGGTTTGGCAGGCGACTAGGGAAGTGTTTCTCTCATGGACTGATAATGCTCGTCATCCTTAATGAACAAACTCGAGGTGGGTACTTTGCTCTTGCCCTTATTAATCTTCACATTAACTAATCCAGAAGCTTCTTCATGGTCTGCTTTCTTGTGGATTAACTATTCCATTGTGACTTTCATTTCCTTTTTCATGAAGTTAGATAAAGTCCCATCACTGATCAGTTTCTTAAAAGAATCCCTTAACTATTCTTTTGTGTTTTGAGCCATCATATCTTGAGCTAGACACGGAATAACAGGACTTATACTGGTGCGCTCGGTAGCCTTGAGCTTTTGAGGATTTCGAGGAGCTATGTTTCTGCACAAGTATGCATATTAGGATGATAAAGGAATGATGCATGCATGCATGATGTGATGAATTCTATAAAAAAAAAAGGGTTAGCGTGTATGCATGGTGTGACAATTATAACTTTGCTAATATAGTGACGCAAAAATGGCTGCAAGAAGATCATAAGTTAGCACATGATAAAATGTCCTATGTGTGATCATAAGTTAGCACATAATGAAATGTTCTACATGTATGTATGTGTGCATGGGGAAAGAAAAGAAAACAAAATGACTGAATAGGGTTAGTATAAAACCTATAAAATGAACAAACCAAACACAAGCAATCGCTCCTTCCAACCTTATCACTTCACGCGGTAGAGATTTCTTTCCTAGGTGGGTTTTTAAATCATAGACATCGAGGGGCTATGGCTCCGCTCTCGAACTAGGTTATTTCCATTCATTATGATCAAACTCAAGAGGTAAACTATGGAACAATGCCCAAATGTACTTGAGGTAACCATATAATGTCAATGAAAGACCCAATTATCAAGTCACAAATGGCGTATATAGCTCGTGCACGCCCACAAGCGTACGGACTATAGTCAGTATGAGGGATTCAAGTTTATGTCCCTTTTATCAACATTTAGTGTGTTTACCAATAGACATAAAGGTTTCATTCGATAGTTTACAATTTAATTCTCTCAACATGAGTGTCCAAAATCTAGTTAAATTCTTGATTTATCCACTTGATATGATAAGGATAATTGGGCGACTTCAATAGGTTCTATCATCAAAAGATGTCATTATTTGCTTGCCTTTATGAACTATCCAAACTAAGGTGTATGATTCTTGCTTTCCTTATGTATTAGGCTTACATAAGGTAAACGAGGATCACACGGATCTAAGCATGGAAAGTCTATGAAGGTTTACATAATAACAGATTTTTAGTTAGAAAATAAATAGGAGATCCTCAGAGGGACCGGGTAATTACCCTAGATGCAAGCTTTGCCAACGATGTGGTTCGGTTTGGTTTAGACGGCCTAAACCTAGTGAGAGAATTAGTTTTTGGTTGAGTGTTTTGGGTTGAGTGGGTGCTCCAAATGCTTAAGGAGTGAAAGGATGAGAGAAAAATTCATCCAAAACAATAATTTTCTCTCTCTAGGATTGTCTACCTCAAAAAATGTGCCACTCTCCTTCTTTCAAAAGAGGAAAATTTGAGTTTTTAATAATCAGGTCTGGGGACCCATGAGCTTGGGTCATGGACCCATGCTCTTGGGTTAGGAATCCACGCAGAGGTGTTTTGGTCATTTTAATCCATGGGCTTTGGTTAAAAACCCACACTCTGGGTCATCAACCTAAGCTCATGAGTTGACCCACCCACATGGGCTTTTTCCCTTACTATTGGTCCTTTTTGGGCCCAACATGACTCTTCTTTAGGTTTTTGGTATATTTTTGTGTCTTCTAGTTTCTTTCGGGTTTTTTCTTGACCTAAGCACGCTCAAGAGAACTTTTAAAGAAATTCTCCCCTGTCTGACAGACAAGAGTCCTTCATCATCAAATTTTTGGGGAAACTGTCAAAATTTGGGTATCAACACCATGCTTGAAGTGGTAAGACAGCACCGACTTTCTTTGAATAGTGTCACCTCCCTTTGGGTCATCAAGGTCGATATCTATGTCAATCCTCTCAAAGAGCTTGGGGTCGACATCACCAAAATCATCTCCTTGCATCGTCATGGTCAAAAGATAAAGTAAAGAGAAGAAGCAACTAAAGTCCAAAGAAAACCTAGGAAGAGAGAGAAAAAAGAAGCAAAAATGAAGAAAAATAGCTCAAATATGTGGGTTAGGAAACATCCCAGTAGTGTGGGTCATATCCCACGTGTGTAGGTCATTGACCCACACTTGTGGCTCGAAAGACCCACACATGTGAAATGTTCCCACAATGCACCTTAAGGCTCCACAAAGTCCTAGAAGCACTCCTAAAGCTCAAAAATCAATGTGTGATCTATATAGGATGCCAGAAAATGCATGAAAAGTGATAAAAATGGCTGAAGATGTGTCCAGAAGCCCCTAGTATCCTCTCGAAAGTACTTTATCTCACTTAACATTAAAAGCATGTACACACATTCATTCATACACTTGCATTCATGAATTCATACAAAATTCCTTCGTGCTTTTTGTTGGTGAATCCACACCAGGGAAAGCACGTAACAGGGGGACAACCTAATCAACCTTGGCTGTCCTAGCCTTATCTTAGTAAGATTCTCAGAATCACTTTGATCTGCTATTCTAAGCCAAAATTTCTAAACCCTTAATCAACTTAATTCTTGATAACCTTATAAGAGGGAAAAGACCCCTCAAAGTAAGGACCACAAGGAATTGTAATGCACAAAAATAGTCGATGACTGTCAGAAAAAACTCAAATAAGCACAAATGCCAGATCATACTTAATATACTCGAACGCTCAAAATAAGTAAGAGTATTTAAAGGATCTCTTAGAAAAATTCACGCCGAGTAACATAAGAAAGATAAGGAATACCTAAATTGGAAACTAATACAAGAAAACAAAGATAAAATTTCTACTCCAATGCTCCAAAGAGATTAAGAGTATCTTAAAGACTCTTCAACAACATTCACACTGATAACATAAGAAAGGTGGGGAATGCTTAAAAAGAGAAAAACCTTGGTGAAAATAAAAATATATGATCAATATCCATGCCCGACAAAGGAATGGTTTGGCAACAAAAGTTGTTATGTTCGTCATGGTCTCTTAATGGCCTTACTTTAAGAGATCCTCACCCGATCATTTGGAACACTTATTCTCCAATGGGTAACAAAAACATCATTGGCCAAGAATTGTTGTTCAACCTCGTGAAACACTAAAAACATTATTAAGATAAAACTACTGCAGCAGCTAGAATCACTCAAAGTCTTTAATACATAGCTCTCCTCAATGAGGATAACTAACAAAAGCACGAATAAATCCTACATGCATTTTGAAAACCAAATTGCATTTTGCATAATTAGCCTTATATGGGTTACAAAAAAACTACGTAACACACCACAATATATCACACTTAGCCTTCTATGGGTTACATCCAGCCTTATATGGGCTACACTCAGCCTTATATGGGCTACACTCAGCCTTACATGGGCTTAGCCTTATATGGGCTTACTTTTAGCCTTATATGAGCTACACTCAGCCTTACATGGGCTCACTTTTAGCCTCACATGGGCTTAGCTTTATATGGGCTCACGTTTAGCCTTATATAGGCTACATCCAGCCTTATATGGGCTACACAACATCTTGTGCTTGAAGCCTTATATTGGCTATATAATGCATTTTCGCTTGAAGCCTTGTATGGGATATACAACATTTTTGTGCTTAAAGCCTTATACGGGCTATACAACACAATTTGCTTTCCATACATTGACAAGTGAAAACTTATTCAATGCATGTGAAGCAAGGAACAACTATTAATACCTAAATTTTAACAATCCTCTAAAAGATCTGATGATAAAGGTTTTTGTCAATGTGATAGAAGGAAACTTCTTCAAAAGTCATCTTAAGCCTGCTCTGACAAGATGAAAAATCCAAAAATACACTCAAAAGCACATACTACCCAAAATGGACATAAAGTGCTAAACAATGAAAGAATTAGGAAAAGCGACGCCTGCTAATTTATCCCATGAGAATCGGATGATCCCATACATATGGGTTGGTTGAACCACGACTGTGGGAAGATAAGCCACACCTGTGGATCATCAACCCACACTCATAAGTTGGGGCCAGCTGACCCACACACATGGATCACGACCCACACTCATGGGCCAGACCCTAGAACCTATAAAAATCCAAATTTTTACCTTTTTTGGGAATTTTTTTAAAGACTCTTGACCATTTTAGAGAAAGATAAAATAAGTCTAATTTTAGGACGAATTTTTGGATTGATTTTAGAGAATTTTTACCATCAAACTCTCGCTACCAAGAGGAATAATGCGTGGAAACCAATTAATTAAACACTACAAGCCTCTATTCTATTCATTTTTCAGGAATTTTTAGCACTTTTCTTAACAAAACCAAGCATCATCTTTGCTAAAGTGTGCTCCTAGGGTATATCCCAATCCCTCTGAGGATTTCTAAATCATTTTTATATAAATTTGCATTTGCACATCATTTTCTCTTCTTCTCCTAATTCTTTCATTTTTATTGTTTTATTTTTATTATTTTTTTACATTTTTTGCATTTTTTTATTATTTATTATTTTGCATTGGAAATGTGATTTTTGTGATGTTGAAGTAGCATGTGATAAGTTGAAGAAGCGGGAAGTTTAAGTTAAAAATCCGGGAGTGTTTGTTGCATTTTTGTATTAATTGTGAATTTTCATCATATTTGCATCATTTTTTCTATTATTTCTTCTCCTTATAGTAAAATAAGCATTTTGGGGTTAAAATACATATTTTGTCATAA
Organism: Mallotus repandus; assembly: GCA_949671775.1. Taxonomy (NCBI): domain Eukaryota; kingdom Viridiplantae; phylum Streptophyta; class Magnoliopsida; order Malpighiales; family Euphorbiaceae; genus Mallotus; species Mallotus repandus. The sequence goes on from CATIWM010242381.1 coordinate 17,675, forward strand.
AACTTCTATTTTGATGCTAAAATTTACATTTTTAGCATTTTTGCTATTTTTGTTAATTTTTCTGTTTCTGTTTTTATTTTTGCATTTTTCATCATAAAATTCCTATTTTTATGGAGAAAAATGTATTTTTAGTATTGTTTTTATTTTTATTTTTGCATTTTTATCATAAAATTTCT
>CATIWM010242385.1:0-21328 GCA_949671775.1 Mallotus repandus
TCATACCTTGATACATATTAAACTTACAGCTTTCTTCACCAACTCTTAATGCAAGAGTTCCTTCATTAACATCTGTTATAGCTTTAGCAGTATACATAAAAGGCATACCTAATATTAAAGGTACCTCTTCATCTTCTTTGAAATCGAGTACCACAAAATCAATTAGAAAGATAAATTTCCTTGCTTTAACCAGCACATCTTCCACTATTTCATAAGGCTTTTTAATAGTTCTATCTACAAGTTGCAAACATATGTTTGTTGCTTTTGCTTCTCCTAGTCTAAGTTTCCTGTAAACAGATAAAGGCATTAAATTAATAGAAGCACCTGAATCACAAAGAGCTTTTTAAAATTCTAAATTACCAACAGGATAAGGTATAGTAAGACTCTTTGGATGTTTCCTTTTAAGTGGTAGCTTATTTGAGATTATAGCACTACACTTTTTACTAAGTATAATAGTCTTAAATTATTGTAGCTTTTTCTTACTCGAAATTAACTCCTTTAAGAATTTAGCATATTTTGACATTTGTGCAGTTGCTTCCACTAATAGAATGTTGATATGCAATTTCTTGAACATCTCTAGAAATTTTGCAAATTGTTGATCATGCTCTTGCTTTTTTAGCATGTGTAGAAATGGTGCAAATGGTTCATATGATTTTACTTCAACTTTCTATTTTTGTTTTCCCTCCTGTACTTCCTTTTTTGGTTGAACTTTAGTTTCTTCTTTTTCTTTTCTATCACCTCTTCTATATGTGTATTCCCCTTTTGCTTTGGTAGATGTAATTTAGTTTCACTTCTGAAAGTGATAACTTTAACATGCTCCTTAGGATTCTTCGCTGTATTATTAGGAAGAGTCCTTTGATTTGTTGCTGAAAATGAATTTACCAATTGCCCCCCTTGAACTTCCAAATTATGAATAGAAGATGAATAATTCCTAAACATAAGCTGAGTATCTTGATGGAATTGCTCAAATTTTCCCTTAAGTTTTTTGTAGCGTCATCTTGCTAATTCATTTTTGCTGTTACCAACTCCATAAATTTCTCCATTTTGCTTTCTAAAGAAGATATAGAAGATGATGAACCTTTATCTTGTTGATGTTGTTGCATATTTGTACCTCCAAACCCTGGTGGTGCTTGTGATCTCCACTGATTATTGTTGTTGCTCAATAATTAGTTTGGATGATTTCTACAGTTTGGATTATAAGTAATTCTAAACATGGAATTCTGTTGTTGTCCCTTATTAAGGTTGTTCACATAATTCAAATTTTCTATAGACGAATTCTGCATAAGCTCACATTCAATATTAGGATGTCCCCCATGACATAAATCACGTGCTAATGAAGAAATCACATTCAGTCCCATCTTGTCCATTCGCTTAGTCAATGCATCCAACTTTGCATTCATCATTGTCAACCCATCTATCTCAATTGCTCCCCCTTTTCTAGGTATAGCTCTCTTATTAGACTATAGACTCTCCATGTTCACCATTTTTTTAAATAATTCTAAAGTATCTTTAGGTGTACTAGACATGATTGTTCGTTCAACAACTACATCAATATTAACTCTAACTGCATGATTTACTCCTTTATAGAAAGATTGAGCCAAATCCCAAGCAGGTATAAAATGTTGTGGACATTGCCTCTATAAATCCTTAAATATATCCCAACACTCATAAAGTTTTCATCTTCCCTTTAATAGAAAGAATTGATCTCATTCTTGATCTTCAAAACTTTGGTAGGTGGAAAATGTTTGTTGAAAAATGCAGTACACAGCTTTTGCCAAGTATTGATAGAATTAGGAGGCAAACTTATGAACCATCTATTTGCCCTATGCGTGAGTGAAAAAGGAAAGAGAATCAACTTGATTGCTTCTGGTTGCACTCCATTCATTCTAAATGTAGAACAGTACTCCAAAAATCTAGTTATGTACCCAATAGGATCTTCATGTGATAACCCACTAAATTGAGAATTCTGGATCATTTGAATCATGGCTATCATGATTTCAAAGTTATTCGCTGCCACAACAGGTCTAACAATAGGATTTTGGTCTTCCTATAAATGTGGACTGACAAAATCTAGCATAGTTCTTTGCACATTTGGTCTGTTTTGATTTTCTAGTTGACAAGCAGGTGGATCTTGTCCATTAACCCATCATTTTCAACTCTACCATTATCCATTTTTTCATCCTATTTCTTTGTTCTTTAAGTCTCTTATAAAGAGTTCTTTCAATTTTTGAATCAACTAGAATTTGAATTTCAGTACTTCTCCTTGCACTTCTCGATGAGTGCATACACTCACATACGTGCCTAAAAATCAAACAAACAAGACAACAGAAAAATGTCTTCCCAATATTAAAATAAACAAAATAAAAATAAACTAATCTATCCCTGGCAACAACGCGAAAAACTTGATGGGTGAAATTCGCAAGTGCATAGAATCGTACAAGTAGTAATAAAAAGATATTGTTCGTACATGGATAGTGCTAATTATGGAGCTACTCTTAATATTTTGCTTGTCTAGACTACTGATAATTTTAATGAGAAAACAAGTAAATTAAATATAAAACAATAGAAAAGTGTGTCACAAAATCTATATAATTAAAGATGTTAGAGTTTAATTCCCCCTGCTCAAATTAATTCAAAGGATAGTAAATTCTTATTTATTATGAATAACATTTCATTTTCGAATCATCATTAATATTGTGATGCCTCTCTCAAGTACTCTCATAATTAATCAATTATGATAATTAAGTGATTATCTAGCTCTCACTAACACAAATAATTAATCATAATCAATTTAGTCAAGCATTCTTCTATGGAATATTAATATTGAAGTGTCTCTCGACTAAGTCAATTTAAATTAATAAATTGTTATTGCTTTTCTCTCCAAAATTATCTCTTGATTTAACTCTAGTTTGTAATTCAATTCAAAAGGGTAGCTAAGCCTATGAAAAGCATTAAGTCTACTAAGTCTCATGAATTGTATAACCTTTTATTTAGAATTTATTTGGTTAAGTTCATATTGAGTCGGGTTTATTAAAACCCTAACTAACCTACTTAGTTACTCATAGAAATTAGAGTAAAAAAACAAGAGATAAAGATTGATAATATATTCAGAATTAAATAAACAAATAAAGAGTAAGAGAATAGAAGAAGAAAAACTCTTTTTATTCAGCTTGCTCAATATTATCTTGAATCATCAACTCTTGTTATCCAATCCAATAGCTTGAGTTGAAAATAAATAAAACTAAAATTAAAACAAGTAATTCTTATGTTAAGAGTGTTATTTTCTGAGGTAGCAGCCTCTAAAAATTGTATATCACTAAAAAATAAAAATTCTCTATTTATAGAGTTCACCAAAAAACCCTAACAATAGTTTTCCAAATTTAGCATTCCAGACCGACACAGCTGTGTCAGTCAAGTGACATAGTTGTGTCATGCAACAAACTCCCAAAATGCAGCTCTTTGACACGGCTATGTTGCTCCTCTGACATGGCTATGTCGGAACATCCTTCAGCAGCTCTTTGATTTCTCGAATCAAGCACAACTGTGTCTAAAATATGACACGGTTGTGTCCCTACTCTGCTTCAAAATCTTCATTTTCTTACCCTTTTCAATGGCCAAAATTGATCCTAACTTCAAGCTCTCATTGCTTTCATCCAACATAAATTCCCACTAAAAGGACCTACCAAAATTCACACCCAAAACATTGTAAAATGGATAAAAAGTAATTAAAAATTGCTTTAAATGACAAATTTAATATTATTTTAACTCTAAATGCAATTTATACCTAAAACATACTTTTATCTAATAAAAACTTATAATTCTAATACCAAAACGCAATTATTTAGTGCTTAAAATATGACATTTTTAGCACTTATCAGTGCTAAGGGAAATTGGAGATGAAGATGAAGCTATTTTGCCAGATGTAGGCGATGAAGATGCTCCCATCGAGATTCCATTTGAAAATGATGATGATGGTGTTCATGATTAACTAGCAGTAAATGAGGCTTCTCCAGTGCCATTGAGGAGATCTGATAGAATTAGACAAACTTCTACTAGATATCCTAGAGACTATTTTACATTACTAATTAACAGAGGAGAGCCAGAAAGCTTTGAAGAAGCTATGAATCATGAACACAAGCAAAAATGGTATGAAGCCATGCAGGATGAGATGACGTCTCTACATGAGAATAAGACGTTTGAGCTGGTGAAGTTTCCTAAAGGAAAGAGAGCTTTAAAGAATAAGTGGATGTTCAAGATTAAGCATGAAGAACACAGTCTCCAGCCACTATTCAAAGCTAGACTGGATGTAAAAGGTATCAACTTTGATGAGATTTTTTCTCCAATCATGAAGATGACATCCATTGGAACTGTGATGGGTTTAACAGCAAGTTTTGATTTTAAGATCGAGCAAATGGATGTCAAAACTGCCTTCCTTCATGGGGATTTGGAAGAAGAAATATTCATGCAGTAGCTAGAGGGTTTTAAAGAAATGGGAAAAGCAGACTATGTTTGCAAATTGAAGAAAAGCTTATACAACTTAAAATAGGCACCTAGACAATGGTATAAGAAGTTTGAGTCTATGATAGGGGAGCAAGGCTACAAGAAGACCACTTCAAACCATTTGGTTTTTGTCCAAAAATTCTTTGATGATGACTTTATTATGTTATTGCTCTTTGTGGATGACATGTTGATTGTTTTTCAGAATGTTTCTAGAATCAATAGCTTGTAGAACCAGTTGAGTAAGTCTTTTTCCATGAAAGACTTAGGACCAGCAAAGCAGATTCTTGGCATGAAGATTATTAAAGACAGAGGCATCAAGAAACTATGGTTATAATAAGAGAAGTGCAATAAGAAGGTACTTCAAAGGTTCAATATGTACAATGCTAAAGCAGTTAGCTATCCTCTTGCTAATCACTTTAGATTGACTTCTTAGCAAAGCCCTTCCATTGATAAGGAGAAGGAAGAGATGGATTGAGTTCCATATACTTCAGCAGTTGGTAGTTTGATATATGCTATGGTGTGTACATAACTAGATATTGCACACTCGGTTAGAGTTGTGAGTCAGTTCCTTTCAAATCCTAAAATGGAACATTGGGTTGTAGTGAAATGGATTTTCAAGTATCTTCATGGAATGTCCAAAATATTCTTATGTTTGGAGATGCCAAACATGTGTTAGCTAGATACACAAATGTAGACATGGTGGGCGATGTTGATTCAAGAAAGTCAAAGTTAGGTTACCTGGTTACATTTGCAGGGGTAGCTGTGTCATGATAGTAAAAATTATAAAAACATGTTGCTTTGTCTACCATTAAAGAAAAGTTTATTGTAGCAACTAAAGCTTGTAAAGAGTTTTTGTGGATGAAAAGTTCTTAAATGAATTTGGCTTTTATCAGGAAAGATACGAGCTATTTTATGATAGCCAGAGTGCTATCCACCTTGGCAAGAATTCCTACTTTCATTCAAGATCAAAGCACATTGATGTAAGATATCATTGGATACAAGATGTATTGGAGAAGAAGTTGTTATTGTTTGAGAAGATCCATACAGATGAAAATGGATAAGACATGCTAACAAAGACTCTATCATGGGAGAAGTTCGAATTTTGTTGATTGGCCACCGGAATGGTGATGATCTCCATCTAGTCCGGAGGGGGAGAATTATTATTGGTCCCTCCCAATAGAGCCCATAAGGAACGAAAAAAAGGTAAACATTTGCTGCACCGAATTTGGAGCAGCATTTGTTAAATATCATTAGTTGAAAATTATTATTTTTCATGCACACTAATGCCTATATAAAGGCATCCAAATGAGTGAAAAAAATGCAAGCAAAGCCACAAGCAAGCAACGGGGAGGGAGAGCAAAATTAAGTGCTCTATGTGTGCTTGTGAAATGAGAGCCAAAGCCAGTTAGCTTTGTTGAGTATGAGATAGTTTTAGAGTTTGGGAAATATTTTTCCTTAAAGGGTGAGTGACAAAATAGTGAGAAAATTATTTTAGGGTTTGGGAAACACCTAGAGTGTTAATATTTTAATGAGAACTCTTTTATTGTATACCTATAGTGTTAATCTAGAGAAGACTCTTTCTTATACCTATTATTTTTATAGTGGAAGAAAATTTCAGATTTTTTTCGTGGATGTAACCCAACACTAAGGGTGAACCACGTTAAATTTTGGTGTCAATTTTATTATTTATACGACATATTTTACCGCCTATTTTATTATCCGGTTTAACCACCTCCATTTATTTATTTATTTTATTTCTGTGTAATTTTATTTTGTCTCTATAAATATTATTTCGCTATGCTAAGTCTGTTAATTTCCCAACACTACTCTCTACTATATTACTTGTCGACCCATGCACTTGTGGTAAGCGAACATTGCCATTTTTTAATCGGTTGGTAGAGCTTGAGGTGAGTAATTATGATTTGGTGGAAGAAATATTTGGTTGGGTTCTACCAACCATTGATGGATACTCGGGCCTTTTGTCCAAATTAATCATGTTGACCTTGATCGATCTCCTAATGTTGACAAGAATTTGGATTGAAATTCCAAAAGGAATTTTAGACCTCAAAAATCTTAAAATACTAAAAATCAACAATTGTGGCAGCTTGACAAATATCCTTACTTCTACTATCTGCTCAGGGCTTTTGTAACTTAATGAGATTGAAGTGAAAGGTAGCCCTCTGGTTAAGCAAATCATCACACAAGGAATACTAGCAGAGGGAGTAATTTCAGATTACAAATTCATATTTCCTCTACTGAAGTCCATTACTCTCGAGTCTTTGCAAAAACTAATCAATTTCAGCTCCGGTGATGCTATTGTACAATGCCCATCATTGGAAGAGATTAGTGCAGTTGATTTTCCAATCACATTCACTTCTTCATTCTTAAAAGAACTAGAATCAGATGCCACAGATAAGCTAAAAGTCATTTTCCTATTCTATGATCTCTTTATTTTTTTCTTTTCGTTTTCAAAGGCCATTTTCTTTCCGTATGAAACATTATTTTTACGTTAATTTTTTTATATTGGTGTTGTTATCTTCCAATTAGACATGTTTTTACCAATTTATATTAATTTGGATTTATGCTTGTCTGAAAAAAAATTTCTAATTTATGTAAAAGTATTTTACACAAGAAAAAAAATTATTAATTAATTAATTGATGATAAAAACATGCCATTTGTTCTTTAGGATTTTTACCTTAACTTGAAGGATATGAGGCGATCCTCAGTTGACATTGAAAAAATATGGAATACCTATAAAACAAATATAATCATCATGTAAAACAAACATGATCATAAAACATAGGATCTTAAATAAATAATTTGCTACATAAATAGAGTATAAAAATACTTACTTGATGCGGAATTCATTATATCATAAAGAGACTTGAATCAAATTTTGGGTTTTGGTTAAACTGGTTTCTCTCCCTTAACCTTAATTTTCACATAGCAGAGAATTAGATGGATTTTAGTTTGCTAACTCTAATAGGTAGAGAAAGGACCAATTTATATATATTGACAACTTTAAATCCGGTACATCCATCAAATACCAAAATCAATGGCTTATATTTATTTTACTATTAAATAATAACCTTAACCAAATTAAATATTAAATATGGGCCTAAACTTTCGGACCACATCTAATATTCTCCCACTTGGTCCGATAGTTCATAACGTTAATATTGAATAGTGTAAACATTAAGTGCATAATCAAATTTCATAATGCCATTCTTCCATCATGATTAACCTTAACATAACAAATTACATAATGAGAGTTATGGCAATCATACACTTTCAAATTGCATACTCCCTTCCATATACTACTACACTGGTAACTTATCAAGTTAGGTTACATAAGTTATATATAAATAACTTAATGTCCACTTAATTGTCTTAAGACACACTAATTTTCTTGTTTAAAACATTAAGCTTATACAAGCATAAGGAACAAGAAATAATTTGATAAATTTAGAAAAAAATCACATTAATAAGCTCAAGATTGTCATAAAATCATTATAATCACTATTCAATACAACCAAGACCCATTGTATGCACATGTTCTTTAAATGTTTTTGGTTGTAAGCCATTAGTTAAAGGATTTGCAATAATAAGATCCATTCTTATATGTTAAATGCACACTCTTTGTTTCTGAACCTCCTCCTTGATAAGAAAGTACTTCAATTCCATATGTTTAACACCTCTGGAATATTTGTAATTTTTGGAGAAGAAAAATGCCACAAAATTATCACAATAAATTTTCAGCGGCTTGGTAATGGTGTCGATACCCCCAAGTCCTGAAATAAAGTTCCGCAACTATAATGCATGAACTGTAGCTTTATAACAAGCTACAAACTCTACTTCCATAGTAGATGAGGCAATGACATATTGTTTGGCACTTTTCCATGAAATTGCCCCTTCTCCTAACAGGAACAACTAGCTAAAAGTTGACTTTCTACTGTCAACACATCCAGTAAAATCTGATTCTGAATATCCAATCACTTCTAACTGATTAGACCTCCTAAATGTGAGCATATAATCTTTAGTTCCTTGAAGCTATTTCATCACTTTTTTTTACAACTTTCCAATGACCAATACCAGGGTTACTCTGATATCGGCACAACATTCCAACTGCGAAGCTAATATAAGGTCTTGTGCAAGTTTGCAAATACATCAAACTACCCACAACAGAAGCATATGGAATAGATTCCATTTGCTTACGCTCCACATCATTCTTTGGACATTGCATAAGACTAAATTTGTCCCCTTTTTTTATTAGGATAACACATGCTGAATAGTTATTCATATTAAACCTCTGAAGAATTTTCTCAATGTAAGCTTTCTGAAAAATTCTAATAATCCATGTGATCTCTTTCTAGATATTGAAATTCCAATCACATAAGATTCCTCTCCCATATCCTTCATCTCAAAATTCGTAGAGAGAAAATTTTTAGTCTCATACAAGATGCCTAAATCATTAGCAGCAAGCAAAATATCATCAACACATAGAACTAAAAATATAAACTTACTCCCACTAATCTTTCGGTAAATGCACCGATGAACGATATTTTCCTAAAAATCGAAAGATGTAATAGTGTAATTGAACTTAAGATACCATTGCTTAGAAGCTTGTTTAAGTCCATATATTGATTTCTTAAGTTTACACACCATATAATCCTTTCCTTCTATGAAAAAACCTTCAGTTGATCCATATAAATTTCTTCCTCTATATCCCCATTAAGAAAGGCTGTTTTCACATCCATTTGATGTAACTCTAAATCATATTGAGCTACCAAAGCCATAATGATTTTTAATGAATATTTCTTTGAAACAGGTGAAAATTTCTCTTTATAATCAATGCCATCTTTCTGAGTATAACCCTTGGCAACAAGTCTAGTTTTAAATCTTTTGATATTGCCATTCGAGTCACGTTTAGTCTTATAGACCCACTTACGTCCAACTCGTTTAGAACCTTCTGGCAATTCAACAAGATCCTAGACATTATTTTTAGCCATTGATTTTATCTCCTCTTTTATATCATTGATCCATTTATCAGACTTATCACTGTTGATGGCTTGTGAAAAGAAAACAAGATCTTCATCAATGCCACAATCAAAATTCAATTCTTGCAAATAAACCAAATAAGCATCTGAAATAGCCGGTCTTCTCACCCTTACAGGTTTACTTGCTATTCCACGTGGTTCATTTATATCAGCTAGTGGTAGGTTAGGTTCTTCATGGGGTACTTCCTCATTCAAATATTGTTAATCATTATTTTGTTCTTGCAAATTTCGAACAATATTTGGAATAATTATGGATGCAGGAACATTTAAGGGTAATGGAACATTAACCCTAATTTCATTAATATCCACAATTTCTTTATCAGCACTCCTACTAACTTCACCATTCTCAATGAATTTGGCATTGTCTATCTCAATAATTATAGAACTATGGTTTAGATAATAAAACATGTACCCTTTGGATTTCTCTAGGTAACCAATAAAGTAACCACTAACTGTTCAAGAATCAAATTTCTTTTCATGTGGATTATACATTCATGCCTCTGCAGGATAACCCCAGACATGCAGGTGTCTTAAACTAGGTTTCCTTCCAGTCCATAACTTAAAAGAAGTTTTAGGAACTGCCTTACTAAGAATCCTATACTGCAGTTTTAAGTGCATATGTCCACAAGGATTTAGGTAATGAGGAATTACTTATCATATTACTTATCATACTCCTAACCATATCCATTAATGTTCTATTTCGCCGTTCTGCCACACCATTTTGTTGAGGAGTGCCTGGCATAGTATACTATACACATATGCCATGTCTTTTGAGAAACTTTGCAAATGGACCAAGATTTTATCCTGATTCTCTATGCTTTCCATAGTATTCTTAACCTCTATTAGACCTTACTTTTTTTCACTTTTCTATCTAGTTGCCTTTCAACCTCTTTAACAAATACCTCAAGGGCATTTACAGCTTGAGATTTTTCATTAAGCAAATAGACATATCCATAACATGAAAAATCATCTATAAAGGAGATAAAATACTTTTCTCCACCAAAAGATGGAGTATCAAAAGGTCCACATATATCGGTGTGTATAATCTCAATAAGTTGAGTACTTTTTGTGGCTCCTTTCTTATTATGTTTGGTTTGCTTTCCCTTAATGCAATCCACACATAAACCAAGATCAGTAAAATCTAGATTTGGTAAAATCTCATTCTTTACTAATCTTTGTAGCCTTTCTTTGGATACATGACCCAACCATTTATGCCACAAGTAAGCAGAATTTTCATTTGTCATAGTACATTTAATTCCAATATTCTGATGAACACACAACAACGATGCAGAGAAATTAACATCAAGTTTCAATTTATATAAACCATCCATAAGAATTCCAGAACCAATAGAGGAATCATCTTTATTAAATAAATTGAAACATCCTTTTCCAATCCTAAAACTAAACCAATTAACATCAAGTTTTGATACAAAAACCAAATTTCTAGAAAGTGAAGGTACATAGAGAGTTTTTGGTAGATCCAGGTGATACCCAGTATCTAAAATAAGATGATAAGTCCCTATGCCTTTAATTTGGGCCTTCTTTTGGTACCCTATGAACAAGAAGTTTTCATTTGGGTTTATGCTTTAGATTGTAAGGAATCCCTACATCACATTGGAAACAAGAGTAGTGGCACCAAAATCCAACCACCAAGTATTAGAAGGAACTTCAAATAAGTTTGATTCAAAATTGGAGAAGCATAATGAAAGATACCTTTCTTTTCGAACCAAGCTTTACGTTTCAAACAATCTTTCTGATAATGTCCTTCTTTCTTACAGAAGTGACATTTATCTACCTTCCTTTCCTTTTTATTATCATCAGCTACCTGTGCTACTTTAGCTGGTCCATTCTTCTTAAATTTCTTGGATTTAGGTTTGATAACTTTACCAGCTCCTTGACCCATTAGGTTTACTGAATGACTCCCTTGTGCCTTTAATCTTATTTCCTCTTGAGTAAGCTGACTGGCCAATTCATTAACATCCCACTTATCCTTAATAGTGTTATAGTTAATTTAAAAAGGCGCATACTATTGAGGTAATGAGTTCAAAATGAATTGTACCAAAAAGGAGTCATCCACAGTAATTCATAGGGTCTTAAGTATTGCTACAATATTAGTCATATCAAGGACATGTTGATGCATACTTTGCGACCCATCATACTTCATGGTCGTGAGTTCAGCCATTAGTGTCCCTATAAGTGACTTATCAGCGGAACGAAAGTGCTCTTCCACAAGCTTAAGATATTCTTTAGCAGTTACACTGTCTGGAAGAGTAGACTTAATGTTGTTGGCAATTATCATTCGCATGAAACTAAGGCATAATCTATTAGATCTATCCTATGCTTTATGTTTTGACTTCTCAGCCTCACTGCTCGTATCAGTAATGTCAGTAGGTTTTTCTTCTAACAGCGCCAAGTCAAGATCCAAAACACCTAAATGGAAATTGACTTGTTCACGCCATTCAAAGAAGTTTAAACCATTAAAGATAGTAACAGCAGAAGCATGCGAATGAAGAGAAACAACTGCAAATACATCAATGCTTACTAAATTAACAAATTTAGATAATTAAACACATAAAATATATTGTAGGTCTCCTTTGGGTAAACACAACAATATATACACATCATCATCATCATAACTAGAATGCTATTCAAACTTTATAAGGTAATTAATAAACTTTATCAAATATATATATAGTATATTTGGAAATTCATATTATATTTGACAAGAGAATATTATATTTCCTCCTTTATGTTTATTAGTTATAGAATATTAATCTACCTTTGGGCAAATTCTTAATTTCTAGCAACTAATAAATTTTTATGACCTAAACAATAGCATTCTATAAAATTTCAAAAATTATATGACCATATATTAAACTAGTTTGGCCACTTTGATGACTAACTAACTAATTTAACTTTAATGTCATATAACTAAATAATTATACTATTAAAATAATTAATATATATATAACAAAATTTGAACAAAACATAATTAAAAACTTCATTAGGCCATTCAAAACATATGGCCCATTCAACAAACAAAGCTTCAAAACCTTCAATTGAAAAAGGAATTGTAACTTTGGTAATAGAAAGCCATCTTTTCTATTTGAAAAGCAAAACATACCGGCCCTTTTTTATTGTTTATTAATTAATGGCCAACCATCCATTCGGCCGAAACTTGAAATTGTTTATCAATTCATTCAACAATTTTTTAAACTATCCAGATTAATGGCCAAAATTTGAAAAAAAAAGACATTAATTCATTAAAACAGAGCATGCATATTCGGCCAAAATCTTTTTTTTTAATTAAAATATAAAAACAATAATTTCAATCAACACCGATAAACAATCATCAATCTTAAATCAATAATCAATCATAATATATGAACAAATTATTTATTCAAAACTCATGCTCTGATACCACATGTAAAACTAACATAATCATCATGTAAAACTAACATAATCATCATGTAAAACAAACATGATCATAAAACATAGGATTTTAAATAAATAATTTGATACATAAATAGAGTATAAAAATACTTACTTTATGCGGAATTCATCATATCGTAGAGAGACTTGAATCAAATTTTGGGTTTTGGTTAAACTGTTTTCTCTCCCTTAACCTTAATTTTCACGTAGCAGAGAATTAGATAGATTTTAGTTTGCTAACTCTAATAGGTGAAGAGAGGATCAATTTATATATATTGATAACGTTAAATCCGGTACGTCCATCAAATACCAAAATCAATGGCTTATATTTATTTCACTATTAAATAATAACTCTAACCAAATAGGAAATCAAATTAAATATTAAATATATGCCTAAACTTTTGGACCACATCTAACAATACCGGCCAACTGGAAATGTCATTTTGTATTCAAAATTTAAGAAGCTTGATTGTGGATGGGTGTGATAATTTGAAATATCTATTGTCATCATCAATGGTTGAAAGCATTGTGCATCTGCAAGGGCTTGAGATATGCAATTGTAAGATTATGGAAGAAGTCATTATGATGGAAGGAATGGAAGGAGAAAGAATCAGTGAAGTTATGCTTGAAGAGCTTGATTTCTTGAAGCTGAAAGATCTCCCAAAGCTCACAAAATTTTGCACTAGTAATATAATCAAATGCCCCATCTCTAGTACTGCAAGTACCAGCAGTACTAAATTTGAAAGAATGAACTTTACTATCTTCGATAAAAAGGTGCATATATGTTTCTTTTCTCTCTTGTTTTTATGTGTTTTTTTTCTTTCTAGAATCACTATTTAGTTGTCACTATAAGGGAAATTATTCAAAGTACTGCAGGTTGCTTAGCCAACTTAGAGAAGATTGAAATTTTGAAAATGGATAACTTAAAGATGATATGGGACAATCAACTTCATTATGTTTCTTTTTGCAAGCTAAAGGAATTAACAGTAGAAGATGGAAAAGAACTAGGGAAAAGTTTTCCAATTAGCGTGCTAGGATTAGGAAGACTCCATAATCTGGAAGTTCTGGTTGTAAAGAAATGTGATTTAGTAGAAGAGGTGTTTGATGTGCAAGAACAAGTAGTAGCAAATGATGCAACAACAACCAGTGAGTTAAATACTCTGGCAATAGATAATCTTCCAAATCTAAAGCGTATCTGGAGTGAGGATCCCTTAGGAACTATGTCATTTCCCAATCTCTGCAAAGAGTATGCTTCAAATTGTTTAAGTTTGCAATGTGTATTCCCTGCATCAATAGCTGAAGGGTTGATGAACCTTGAAGTCCTCAACATTGCTAGTTGTGGTATGGAGAATATTGTAGCCAAGAAGGAAGGAGTGGAAGCAACTCCTAAGTTTGTGTTTCCAAGACTAAAAAAAATTGAACTACGGAAATTAGCAAATCTAAAGAGTTTTTACTCAGGGATTCATATTTTAGAAACACCAATACTAGAAAGTTTGCAGGTGTTTGACTGTGATAATTTGGAGACTTTTGCAGTAGGACAGCCGCAAAACTTGCAGATTCCAACTGACCAAGGGGAATATGAGACTCAGGTTCAACCGCTTTTATCACTTGAAGAGATATGAATTAATCTAACTTAATTTTTTTTAATTCTGAAATCAGGTCAATATAATACAATCTAATTTTATCATAGTATATTTTTAAAATTATTATTATTATTTATTATTTTTTCTTGTTAGTAATTTCATATCTAATAATTATATCTAACTATTTATGATGAATTATATATTCAGTATTTGCACTAAAATTTTATATACTTTTTCATTCATTTTAAATTTCTTTTTAATTTTAAATTTTGACTTAAACAAATTAAAATAAGGTTTAATGCATATACGTACCATATTCTTTAAGATAAGGCAAAGAAAACAGTGTGTCAACAGTGAGGTGGCATGTCTATAAACTACACATATGAAATTATAAAATAGTAAATTTATTGAATAATCAAAACTCATCGTTTTGGCATGTTAGGAACGGTGTCGTTTATATATGTTTTTTTTTTAAAACAAAATTGTTTTGCTTTTTTTTTTGCGCCTTTCCTTTCTCTTCTCTGCTACTTTTTCTGTTTTGTAGGGATATAACCAACACTCAAAACAAAACATACAACAGAAAAAAAAAATCAAAATTTCTAATATTAAACAAAACATATACAACAAACTTTTTGGGTTTTTATCGCGGTGCAAAAAAAAAAAAACAATTAACATTCATATTAGCATCAGTGCATATGTTATTGTTATTTACTTATTAAAAATCATTATTTTAAATCTCGATCAAAAAATCATTATTTTAATTCACAAAGCATTCAGTTTTTCCATTTTATTATAAACTCTAAAAAATGTCGAATTTTTAGTGGAAACTCTATACACATAATGATGTTTTTCAATTGTTTGGCACACAAATATCGATCACTTGCATAACAAAAAGAACAATTAATTTCACTTTCATTCCATCAATCATCGAAAGATTTCTTGAATAAAATATTATTCCTTTTTTTCACTATTTGCCTATGTAAATAATTATTGAGAAAACAACAATAAAAAAGAAGGAATAGGTGGGTGTAAAACACCATCTCATTTTTTCATGTGCAAAAAAAGAAAATTTTTTACTTACACTATGTGTAATACACTTTGTAATGTATGATATATAAGTAAAGTGTAAAATATTTAGCTAATAAAATAAAATGTGTATCTTTATCATCCATATCTAACCGTTTGATGTATTACACATAGTTTAGACAAGAATACACATCATTTTTAACAAGCAAAAAATGGTGAATTTTGATGATATAATAAATTTATAATTTTATAATTCTACATGTTTATTTAATTTATATTATACCTTAGTAAGCCACCTCACTACAAACACTCTTATATATATATTTGTAAGACGAAAATACAATAAAAATGATGCCAAGAATATGCATTAACCCATAAAATAATAATATTTTACTTTCTTTTTGTTTTCTTTCAAAATTACGATAAATTTTCCTTCTTGAGCCTTTTCTATTCATCGTGGAAGACACCAAAGTGGAAGGATTGATTGAGGTTAAAAATGCTGACTTGATTATGGTTTTGTCCGATTGAAATCCAGGTTATTCCAACCTTAAAAATATTGACATTGAGAAGTAGGGAAATCACAACGATACAGTTGCAGGGCCCATTTCACACGCTAAAAGAATTTGAGTTGCAATGTATTCATGACAGGAAGTCAATGCCTTCTCCATTTGATATCCTTCCAAAGTTCCCAAATATTGAAACATTTGTTGTTAATTCTTGTTATTTTAAAGAGTTGTTCTCATACAAACTTGTCATTGAGGAAAAACATGCAAGAAGTCTTGTCCGAATACGGACCCTAAGGCTGCATATATCATTTTCCTTATTTGACGCTTATATGAAATAAAAAATCTCAATTGGAGCAAGTCCTTAAACATATTGAAGACCAAGATGTATATCTTTGCCATAGTTTGATCAGTTAGGTGTCATATTCTGTGTCTTTCTCCAATCTAACAAAGCGTAAAGTGTGAGAGTGTGATGGACTAGTGAAGTTAGTAACATCAACAACTACCAAAAGCATGGTGCATCTTGCTTAAATGGTTATAAAACAAAACAAGATGTTGAGGAAAATTATACCAAACGAGGAAGATGAAGCACATAGTGAGATCACTTTCAACAAATTGACAAGTATAACACTCAATTGTTTAACAAGCCTTAGTATATTTTTCTCGGCAACTTGCACCATAAATTTTCCATCTCTAGAATAAGTCATTTTGATACAATGCTCTAAGATGAAGGTTTCTCTCGAGAATTTATCAGTGCATCAGAGCTTCAAAAGTGTATTTCTCTGAAGAGAATGATAAATTGCGTTGAACATTAAACCTTAACACAACAATTATATACAGAAATGGTAATCTACAATTTATTTATTTAGAGCTTTATATGACATGCAATGATGTATGAAGTTAGAAAATTTCAAATAGTAGGTGATTTTTCATATCAAAAATATTTTTATGTTAGAAATTTCAAGAAACTTCTCAAAATCATTTCAGAGCAGTTTCTATGAATTTGAAAAATTGGTAAATACGTTTTCCACTTGAAAAATATAAATATTTATTTTTTATATAAAAAGTAAAATAAATTTAAAAGATATTTCATATTTTTTAATGAAATAAAATTATTAATAATTATACTATTGACTGATAGTATTAAAAAATAATTTTTATATATAAAATTTATATTTATATACATTTAAAATATTTATTTATATATCTCCATATTTTTAATATTTACACTCTCTTCACAATTCTGATTCCTATATTTATAGAAATTATGATCTCATGGTACTTATTTATCTATTTCTACATTTCTCATCTGTATAATTTAGATAATGACATTTGACATCCGGCTGATATATATTATTATTATTATTATTATGTACTCTGTAATTGCAGAATTTGGAAGCTTCTAAAGAGCAATAATGACGATGTCCTTCTCATCCACATCAGTGATCGATCAGCTTCAATTGATCACCACACTTGTTTCATGTACAAGAACAGAATTTGCAAGTGCTACCACATATTTTAATTAGATGAACATTTTTTCATATTTCATATACTAAATTATTGGAATTGGGTTTTAATCATTTGCTGTTGATTTAGTCATAGAAATGACAACTGATAAACAGCCAAAACTCTTTTCATTTCCTTTTCTCCATTCCCTTTTATATACTCTACTAGCTTTCTCAATTAATTAGTTGGTGGATTCAATTTGGATATGTATGGAACTACAATCAGGAAATGAGTAACAAGTGTTGATGACACTGACAGAGCCAACAAGTAATTGTGATACAGAGCCCTAAGATAATTTTTTTTTTCTTTAAAAAAATAACTCAACATATATAATTTTCTGTGTTTCTCTCTATCCCACAAGAGTGGATGTTTCACTATGTTAATACTCTATCAATTTATATTTTATTCTATTTTTTTTAATTCATTAGATGATGTCTACTAAATATAATGATAAATGTTATTCAGAGTCTTTAGAGCTTCCTGTAATACTTGTTGACTTGAGAAAACATTTTCTTTTTAGAATATACATTACCAAAAGAAGCCAGTCATCATCAATTAACATCATGCCTTAGAGGAGTCATTGATCATAATCTTAAAATAATCAAACAAATCCAAGCTATATCGTGTTAGGATCAATTACTAATTCTTTTAGTAGGCAATTATTGAAGCAATCCATTAGTTTTATTTTTAAAATGTCGTAGTAAATATTTTTAAAATATTTTTTTGACCGTCATATTATTAAAACTCCCTCAACTTACTTATGAATGAAATCTGTGGACTCTGCAGATGCATTCTAAGCCATTTAGAGCATGCTGTATTCTATTTGTTACCTCCCTCGTAGCTGGCACATAATGGAATTCTGTTATGCTCTGTTTTTCTTTTACGTTACAGCTCTATAACATTTTAGTCAGTTACTCATAGAAAATAAATATGTTAGTTAGTTTTGTATAGAAGATTCTAGTGAGCTTGGTCACCAAGCAAACCTCTGTATATATGTAACACAATTCTTTCTTTTTCTTTAATGAGAATATAGAATTTTCATTCTCTTTTTATATACCGGTCTGTTCATGGTATCAGAGCAGAAATGATGTACTTTTTTTAGCCTCATTAATTCCTCCATAAGATGGAAGCAAGAAATGAACCTCTTGCCAGAGGAGCTTCAAATGGTGGGGCAAGAGATAATACTTACAACCCTTATAATGATCCTTAGTTTCTACATAGTTCTGACCTTCTTGGCATGGTTCTAGTTTCAGCACCATTGGTTGGGAACAACTACCTGACCTGGAGTCGTTCGATGAAAATAGCACTGGGAGCAAAGCATAAGCTCGATTTTATTGATGGCGGAGTATTGCAACCTACAGAAGGAACAAAAGATTTTGAGTAATGGACACGAATCAATTATATGGTAACCTCTTGGATATTGAACTCAGTATCAAAAGACATAGTTGAAGCCTTCCTCTACAATACTAGTGTAAAGAGTTGTGGGATGAAATAAGAGAGAGATTTGGTGAAAGCAGTAGTCCTTTGCTATACCAAATCCAAATAGAAATCAGCTCAATATCACAAGGTAATGAATATGTGGCTAAATATTAAACAAGATTAAAGAAATTATGGGATGAATTGACTTGTCTAATGCCTCTGCCTTTTTGTACTTGTGGATCGACTAAAGAAATCGCTGATATGAATTCTTTTAACAAGCATATTCAGTTTGTCATGGGTTTGAATCATAGTTATGATCATGTGAGGAATCAAATCCTTGTTATGGACCCCTTACATTCAATTAATCGGGCTTACTCATTGATTTTACAACTTGAGAAGCAAAGAGAGGTAAATATCAGCTTTGGAGATGCAATTGAAAACAACGCTTTACTTATGAGAGCTCAAAATGTTTCAAAACCATATAAAAAGGAGGCACAAGGACGGAAAGCTATGAGCTACACAAAGAAAATGGAGGTGAATAAGAAAGAAAAGGATGGGCAATTTTGTTATTATTGTCACACAAAGGGGCATGTAAGAGATTCATGCTTCATGCTCCATGGCTACCCGGAATGGTACAAAGAGCAACGTAGAAAACTGTTCAGCAAGGCGATGGTGAACATGGCAAAAACACCTTTAGAGGCATATGTAAATGATAAAGATGATGGAAATGCTGATTGCAACAGTGACTTGTCAAAACTAGTGTAGCAAGAGATCATGAAACTCATGAAAGGGAAGTTGTTACTTGAAGGTAACCAGATTAATTTAGCATTCAATTATGCAGGTAACTTCTCACTCTTGAAACATGCCTTGAGCATTGCTTTGAATTCTACTCATTTGTTTGATACTGGTACATGGATATTGGATGCAGGAGCCTCAAACCACATGTGTGCTGAGAAGAATTGTTTAATAACTTGACACATACCCAAAACCCATTACAAGTTTTTTTACCTGATGGTTCGGTTAAAATAGTTCAAGAAACTGGAAATATTAACCCATCTCCTGACCTTACCTTGAAAAATGCCCTCTACATACCAAGTTTTTAATTCAATTTGTTATCTTTTAGCTAATTAGCAAAATCAGCTTTAATCAAATTTGTCTTCTTACCCAATTGTTGCTTGTTACAGGATTTGAGAACTAATAAGATTTTGGCTATTGGTAGATTAGTAGGAAACCTATACATTCGTGATAGAAAGCATATGCATAGTTATACCAAGCAATTACAATGTACTACAGATTTTTCTTCCTATTGTGAACCTTCAAATCCATGTACTGATGTTGACTTGGTAAATAAAATTGACTCTTGTTTAAGTACACCCACTGTATAGCTTTGGCATAAGTGTCTTGGCCACACATCATCCAATGCATTAGAACACCTCAAATTTCTTTCTCATTTAAGTTGTCAAATACCAAAAATATGTGATGTTTGTCTTAGGGCCAAACAACACAGGCTACCATTTCAACCAAGTACACAAACCACCACTAAACCCTTTGACGTTCTACACGTAGATATATGGGGACTATATCAAGAAACTTCTGTGGATGGAGCATGTGATGTGCTCATAATTGTTGATGATTTCTCAAGAGCCACCTGGAGCTTTTTGATGCACAATAAAACCTAAACCCTCACCTTGTTCAACCATTTGTGTAACCTTATCCAAAATCAATTTGACACCATGATCAAAACTATCTGAATAGATAATGGAACCGAGTTTACCAATCATGAATTTTTAGCATATCTGTCTAAAAAAAGGGATTCTACATCAAAAAAAAAAAAAAAACACGCCACAAAATAGCAAAGTTGAGAGAAAAAATACACATTTGTTAGAGGTAGTCTGGGCACTTGTGTTTGAATCAGCTCTTACAAAATTTTTTTGGGGTTATTCAATATTGATGGCCACACATTATTAACAGGCTGCAAACTCAAGTCTTGCATTGGAAATCATCACTTGAAATTCTATTCCACAAAACTCCAAATTACACTGATCTCAGAATATTTGGTTGCCTGTGCTATGTGGCAAATACTAGTTCGAAAAAATTTAAATTTGACCAAAGGGCCTTCCCATGCATTTTTATAGGATATTGTCAATGTACAAAAGGATATAAAGTCTATGACATAGAGTTCCATAAAATTTTTATCTCTAGAGATGTCACCTTTTATGAGTCTATCTTTCCTTTTTGTACAGGACATGTCTATCAACCCTTAAAAACATCCATTTCCCTACCTAAGCCTATTGATGACCA
>CATIWM010242388.1:0-24398 GCA_949671775.1 Mallotus repandus
AGTGTTTAGCCATTAAAACACTTGGGATTTGGTTTAAGAGTGAGCCTAGAAACTCTTGTTTGTAAGGTTGTAAGAGTGAGCCTTAAACTCTTGTGTAATCTCAATCTTGTGAATAAGATTGTGGGTGATTGAAAATCCTAATTTGGGGATAAGTTAGGTGGAGACGTAGGATTATTGTTGAATCCAAACTCCTTAAATCATTGTGTTCTTCATTCTTCCTTCCCAACATTCTTTCTATTTTTGTTTAAATTTCAATTACTATCAATTTGAATTCGATTGCCTTATTCACCCCCCCCCCCCCTCTAAGGCATTTTCATATTAATCTCTCCCACAAAATTAAAAATTGTACAAAAGAAATTCAACTTGTTAACTTTACATAAAATGAAAATAAATACTTATTAAAACATAAATAAACTTTATCAGACTCAATAACATCATAATTGCATAAAAATTGAAATATAGCTTGAAATAAATACATATAAGCTACAAACTATGCGAGACAAATGTAGAGAATCGAAGCCAATTCAAGAGTGGTTCTGATGATGAGGTATCACCTCTACGCGTAGATGTCACCTCTTCACAAAGAGGCGTTGCCTCTTTGACAGACAACAACAAACTTGCAATTCCTTAAATCTTAAGTAAATTCAAAGTAGATACAAATAACTGAAGATTGATGGAAATAAACAAAGATTTACAACTAATACTCAATAATTCATATGATCATATCATGGATATAATCTCAAATAAACAATGAACACAAAAACAAGTAAGAAAAACCAAGAAATGAAGTTTTATATAAAATAAGGAACTTAACACTTGAAAATGATGATTCTTACTGATTTGGTGAGTTTCAGAGCTCCCAACTTAGCCCTCAGAGCTTGGTTTATTGTTTTAGATGATCTTGAATGCAAGAACTCCTTCCTTCTTCTCAAGAAAGTGGATTCTCAAGCTAAAACTTTTTCTTTTCTCTTTTTTTCCTCGTTTCTCTCTATTTTTCTCTCAAAAACATCCTTCCTTTCTGTCAAAACCAACCTCTTTTTTTTTAACTCATATCTCCCCTTTTTCAGCCTTTTCCCCATGCCTTTCTCCCTTATCTCCAAGCTTTGACAAGATATGCTCCTTTCATTTCTCATTATGTGCACACTTTTCCTAGCTTTTCTTTTACTCCTAAAGTCCAACTTTCATGCATATATCTTCAAATCATTGATATATGGGTCCACAACTTGTGTAATGCAGCCAAAAATTGTATTTAATGCTGCATAGGTCGGCTGTGAAGAGGCGTCGCCTCTTTGCAAAGAGGTGATTGCCTCATTGATGAGGCGGTCGTCTCTTTGGCCCTGATAGCTACTATATTTGGGTCAAAGTGGGCTTTGAGCCTTAGCTAGGTATTTTAGGCTTAAATTTGGCATGTTGGGCTCTCGAGTCAATTCCAGAGAAGGTTTCGTGTTTTCTTGCATTCAATATTCGTTTTATCTCATCACTGAGCTTTTGTTGCGGGCCGGTCAAACTGAGGGTACCCACAATTATAAATTTTATTTATAAAATAAAAAATATTAATAATAATAATAAAATAACTTTATTTATTAATCATATTGATTTTTTTAAGTTATATTTATATTTTATAATATATTTATTTTATGATTAATAAACTTTATAAATAATAATAATTATTATTATTATTATTATTATTATTATTATTTTGTATTTTATTATTATAATTATTAATATTAGAAAATAAATAATATTATAAATATTTTAATAAAAGTTATTTTAATAATATTTATTTGTTATATTAATGATAATTATAATTAATTTCCTTCCTCAGTTTTTATTCATATGATTCATTTCTGAATTGAGTTGTTAATATGCTTTCAAATTTACATGATTTTTATGGATTTCTTGTCTATTATATTGTTTTATTTTGGTGGAAGTTGATTCTAATGATAGTTTTGTTGTTCTGTTTTATGTATAATCCATGCCTTAGATGGAAAATGATGCTAGAGTTCCCAGTGGCAGTGAACATGCTACTGGTGATCAGACCCAGCAAACTGAAAATATGGAAGCCCAAAAGCAACCAAATGTTGCTAAGAAACAAAAAAAAGAGAAAGGATAATGATAGCAGAAGCAAGGCGTGGGAGCACTTTAAGAAAATCCTTAATGAGCAAAGGAAGTTGGCAAAAGCTAGATGCACTTATTGTGCTAAAATTTTGGAAGCTAACCCTAAAAAAATGTGACATCATCCTTTAGAAATCATATGCTCATTTTCACTAAAAACCCTAACCCTAAGCATACTAGACAGAGCCTTTTAACTCTCCAACCTGATGTGCAAAGTTCTAACCCTGTAATTGTATTAGGGACCTGGAAGTTTGATAATGAAGTCATTAGAAATGCGTTGTCTAATATGTTGACTGTTGATGAGCTCCCCTTTAAATTTGTTGAGGGGGAGGGATTCAAACATTTCATGTCAGTTACATGTCCTAGGTTCAAGATGCCTAGCAGATGGACAGTGAGCCGAGACTATTATAACGCATATTTAGAAGCAAGATTAAATTTGAAATCTGTTTTAATAAACCACTACCAAAGTCAAAGAGTCAGCATAACAACTAACTCTTGGACTTCAATTCACCTTATAAATTACATGTGCATTACTGCTCATCACATTGATGTTGAGTGGAATCTTCAAAAAAAAAAATTTCCTTTGTCCTTGTTACCTCACACAGGGGTGAGTACATTGCAAAAAGTTTAGAAAACTATATGCTTGAATGAATGGGGTGTAAAAAATGTGTTTACTATGATAGTAGATAATGCTTATTCAAATGACACTGCACTTGGATTTTTTTTTTTAAAAATTAATGTCTTTGGGCACATCTGCTACTAGAGTAAAGTTTGTTCATGTGTGTTGCATTACACACATTCTCAGTTTAGTTGTCAATGAGGAGCTGAAAGAATCTGGCATGTCTGTCAAAAGGGTTAGAGAAGCATTTAGATAATCAGGAATTCACCTGCTAGGTTGCATAAATTTAAAGAATTTGTTGATTTACTTGGTGTTAATTGTAAATGTTCTTTGAGTCTAGATGTGCCTATGAGGTGGAATTCAACATATGTTATGTTAAAAACTGCTTGCTTATTTGACAAAGTTTTTAAAAAATATGAGGAATGTGAGCATGCATTTAGGGCAGATCTAGGGGATAATGTACCTAATTTTATGGACTGGCTTTTAATCAAGCAACTTGTTGACTATTTGCAATATTTTTTTGAGATGACTTTGAGAATCTCTAGTTCTCAATATGTTACTACAAACTCTTTTTTAACTAAAATATCTTATCTATTTTGTATATTACATGAGTGGCAAAATTAGGGTGATGCAAGTAAAAGATCAATGTTTTTTCAATAAAAGCCAAATTTGATAAGTATTGGGGGGATCCTCAAAAGATGAACTTATTGATATTTATTGCAATTGTTCTAGATCCTAGAGACAAGATGGAATACATGAAGTATCAACTGACTCAAATGTATGGGAATTCTGTGGGTGGAAGCCTGTTCTGTAATATGAAATCTGCACTTGTTGAACTATTTGATGATTACTCTGCTTCTGTTAAACCTCTTTCTCAAGCTTGTTCTCAATCTGGCCTTTTAATTGCTGTTGATGAACCTGCTTCTGCTAAATCTGGGACATCTATTAACTTGTTGAAAACCATATTTAAGAAGCAGAAGATGGAACTTGGAATTGGTGGGAGCAAAAAGACTGAATTAAAACTTTATCTGTATGAGTCTCTGATTAAGAAGGAGGGCTCATTTGACATACTCAGATGGTGGAAGCTTAATGTTGAGAGATTTCCAATTCTGTCCACCTTAGCACGTGATGTGTTAGTTGTTCCCATCTCAACGGTGGCTTCTGAATCTACATTTATCACATGAGGGAGGGTGCTAGATTATTTTAGGAGTTCTTTGACTCCAAAAGTTGTGGAAACATTAATATCTTCTCAATATTGGTTGAGATTGTCATCAACTCCAGTATCAATTGAAGAGGCCTTAGATGAGGTTGAGAAGTTTGAGAATGGTAAAATTCTTAAATTTAATGTTCTGCATTCTTCAATCTTCTAGAATGTGCTTTTCCTGATCTGTTTTCTAGATGTGTTAACTTGGTTTTTTTTTTTCAGAGTTGCCCCAACTTGGAGTTGGCCCTACTATGGCATCATCAAGTGCCACTTAGATTTCTAATTCAGTAATATTGAATTCACTTTCTTCTTTATTTTAACTGTTGACTGCTTTGTTGCCTGTGTTGTGCATGTGTTGAGTGCTTCTATTCAATTCATTATCTGCTTGCGTGTGCTGCTGAGTGCTGACTGTTGTTTGAAATGTGATCTTCACTGAAGTGGCTTAAAAATTAAAGTTGACAGTGCTGTTACAAACACTGAAGTGGCTTTAATTTAAAGTTGTCAGTGTTGTTGTTGCATCTGATGGGCTATGATGATGCTTCCACCTGATGATACTGATAAGTAAAAGTGCTTGCGTCTCTTTCTTTGGTGGCATTTATTTATTACTAGAAAGTATGACCGCATTTTTGCAATGAATTAAAATTACATATATCTGAGCCCATCTTTTATACATTTTCATTTTTTCTTAGCTTTTAAGTGATGTTCATTTCTATATCTGCATTTGGCTTTCTGTAAGTACATTGCTTCTCATTTCTATGAATATAATGAATCTGCTTCTGTTGTCTTGCATTTAGTTTCTTATTTTGTTGCAATTTGGTGAATCTAAGTGGGCAATGATGAAACTTCCACCTTGCCTTTTTTTTTTCAGAGTTTGAATGTATTTGCTGGAATTTTTTTGGTGACATCTATTTGTTGCTAGAAATTTTAGCACCATTTGGACATGACTTGAAAACTCATATATGAGCCCACTGTCTTTGTTTATTTTTGAGTATTTGCTTTTCAATTCATATTAACTGATTATGCAAACATCTATATTAAACTACAGGAATAATACTTATTTTAGTGTAGATTTGATATGTTTGCAATCATAACTTTTTGCATTGATGTGTGGACCCTTTCTTTGCATATATATTTTTTGGTGAAAGCTTTTTTATCTTGGCTTCTAAATTTTTTGGTGAAGTCATGTGAAGTGGAAGTTTGTTATTAACACTTAGCAAATATTTTTTGGTGGAAGCCTCAGGCTCAGCAACTCAATTAGGACTTCAAATATTTTTTTTGTAATTATTATCTAAATTTATACAAATTTTCAGTTATAATTTGTACATTTTGAATATGTAACACATTAGATTTGGACCCAATTAGTTATTTTGTAATTACTACACATTGAGCTTGTCCCTACAAAACTTTTTGTAATTATTAAGTTAAATTGGGCTTCACCCAAAGTAGTAAAATCGTTATATTTTATCCGTTAAAATATTTTTTTGAGTCAGCCCACAATTTTGAGCCCAACCGAAATAAATCAATTCACTGAACCGATGTTACTAAAAATATCAGTTTGGAAAACCTACTGTTTATTTCATATTTTCGGCACAGTTCGATATAGAAAATGACTCCAAAAAATGATAAAAAATTATTATTTAGCAACTGAACCGAGCCGAACCAATCATACTCAGGCCTACTTGCACCCAGCAGCACATCTTTATTCTATTGCCTCAGGTATGGGTTTGGATTTTAGGTCCGGAATTTGTCAAATCTTTTTATTTTCTTTTTAAAATAAAATAAAATAAAATAAGAAGAAGATAAGAACGAACGAACCCTCCAACTCAATTTCTCCGTTTACTTTTCCCAGCCGCCTCCACAGCTCTAAAAGCCTACCCGCGTTTCTCTCTATTTGCTCTCTCACGCACTTTAAAGCAGACTTTGACTCAACCCAAATAAACAGAGCTCTCTGTTTTTCTCGTTTGTTATTTCAGGATGGCGATCGACAATCAGGAGACTACTCTCAAACCCAGAAACACAAGAATCATGGTATCAAAATGGGTTTTTTTTTTTTTTTTTTCATTTTCTGATTTGAGTTTTGTCATAAAATTCAATTCCTCTTGACTATGGCCTTCGGTTTCCATAAAATGCACTCGTTGACTCAATACAACAATGGCTCATTTGAGCATTTTTCTTTTTCTACTGTGCTTCATATATTTGTGTTTGTGCTTTATGAATATTTGAACTTGTTGAATCCTTGCAGGATGCTGGAGGACCTGATGATGATGACAATATGTGGCCGCCATGGTTAAAGCCTCTGCTGGAAGAGAGTTTTTTCGTCCACTGCAAGTCGCATGCTGATTCTCATAAAAGTGAATGTAATATATATTGTTTAGATTGCATGAACGGTGCTCTTTGCTCCCTTTGTCTAGCCAATCATAAGGGCCATCAAACTATTCAGGTATAGTAATCGCTACTTTATTCAAATCACTTTCTCGATTTCAGATCCCAATTTTTCTGCGTTTCTCAATCCTTAAATGGCATTTGAAATCATTTGATGACACTTTTGAGCTCTGAAATGAAAATGATGTTTCTATTCTAAATAGATAACAGCTCAATCTCATTTTGGTTTCAATTTGAGTGTAGGTTATGCTTTACCACAATCATCGGTTTCTCTTTTTGGCATGGTCTAACACTGTCCAACTTTTAATTGCTTTGTAAATGACAGATAAGGAGATCTTCGTACCATGATGTGATAAGGGTAGCTGAGATACAGGAGGTGCTGAACGTATCTGGTGTCCAGACATATGTGATCAATAGTGCTAGGGTTGTTTTCTTGAATAAAAGGCCTCAGCCTAGGCCTGGTAAAGGTGTCACCAACACTTGCGAGGTCTGCCAGCGGAGCCTTCTTGATTCTTTCCGTTTTTGCTCTCTTGGCTGCAAGGTTTGTATGGCATTACTCCTATCATTAAAGAATGGAAAGAGTTTTAATTAGAACGTTTTGTTCCTTTTTCTTTTACTGCAAGAGTATGGAATCTTTACTTTTTTTGTTCTGTGAGGTTAAAGTAGGCTTACCTTTTAAGACTAGATACTATTTGCCACTGTTTTCTTGTTCACCAAACTGATTCTAAACCGGAAGTTACAATTGAATTTCTTCTAGCAACCAAGTCTGGTTAGACAATTGAATTTAGTTTTATTATTGGATTGAATATTTTTTTGGGGGGTTGAGTACATAGGGCGTTGAACATTATTTTCAGGACATTTTTAAGTGAAATTTGTTACATTTTTTGCCATATTCTCTAAATTACACTTACCTTTAGTTGATTGGATATTGGCAAGAATTTTTCGTAATATTAATCTCAATTATGGATGGCAGATTGTTGGGACATCAAAAAGTTTTCAGAGGAAGAAGCAAAAAGCAGCAATGATGTCAGATTCAGAGGATTCTTATAGCAGCAGCAGCCATGGCCCATTCAAGAACCACATCCACAACAACAATGACAACATCAAAGAGCGAAGCTTTTCTCCCTCAACCCCTCCTCCAACTGCAATCAGCTATCAATCTGCCAAGCGAAGAAAGGGAATTCCCCACCGCTCTCCAATGGGAGGACTAGTCATAGAATATTATAAAGAGCCGTAGTCATTTTGTTAAATTGATGGCAAGATATCACCAAATATACATGGTAGTTATATCTCAATGCCCTCGTTGACTAGGGCCTATCTGGGGTTCAAACTCTGGTAATTGATTTGTGTACATACCAGCAAACGAATAGAAATGGCAAAGTTAGAGAAGACATGGGCCCTTAAGTTATGTGATGAACTGGTTTATTAGTGATAAGTAGCCTTGTAATGTAAAAGGAAAAATAGAGTGTTTTATATATATATATATATAGTGATTGTACATAAGTCTGCAATATTTTGGGGCTAGGGTGATTTTGCATAAGTTTTGTCATAGTCGGGGGCATTATAAAGAACAGAAAATGTAAATGTAAACTATTAATTTTGGTGGGTTTTTCTTGGATAAGAGGGCAGGAGAAAACAATGTGCTCTGATGATGTTTGTACGTGGAATGGAAATACGAGATTTTTATTTTGGCGCGGTGAACAAAAAGAACAATTTTGAACTTTTTACTTTTTAGGGTATATGCGATTTTGGTCGAATTCTATAATTTTTGTTATCTTATTTCTAGTTTTGCTTTTTAATTGTGATTAGTTGTCAAATGCAAATGAAAGTTGCAACTAATATATATATTTTAAATTAATTAATTAAACAATTTTAATGAATTAAAACATTAAAAATAATAAACCATAAAAGTGAAAATTTAAGAAGTTACAGTAATAATTTTATTTGATTATTTGTTATTAGAAGTACATATATATTTTTGGTATTGATGGAAGGGTTCCAATGAGCTTCTATTTGGAGGATGGGATGAGGTGTGAATGGTTTTCTGAGGAGTCTGTAAGACAAGAAAACATAAGAATGGAGTCAGGTGAGATATTGGTAGACCCACTTTGATGTTTAAGTCAGTTAACGGTGTTTAGATATGAGAAGGATTGCTTGATTAGAGATCGAATAGAATTAGTTACCTTGTTAGATTGGAGTAGGAAACTATTTAAAGATGAAGGATTTATCATCTGTGAAGAGATTCTAGGCTTAGTGGAGGAAATGCTTATGTGTTAGAGTAAAAAACAGAGCAATTGTGTAAGTGGAGTTCGTGGAGAAGTGGTGCGTACTTCCACAAGCAAAAGGACCTATGACCTAAAGCCTATAAAGCGTGAACTCTGTTTTGCTGACTCAGTATGTGATTGGGACTTTGACCCTAGTTTATAGGAGCTAAATTTTGACTCTATTATCATATGTCTCCTACCCAAAAGATTAAAAAAGTTTGCATTTTTTACGGAATTTTATATTTCCTTATTTTTCAAAATTAGGTCTGCAAGTGAAAGGTGTTTCCATCTATTTAGTTGCACTAATGTAACTACTTCCAAGTGTAAGTTGTAATATATCCACATATGAATAAATGCTTTGAGAAATTGTAATATATCTGTAGGCAGATTAATGCCTTTTGCACTTTCCATTTTTTACCACCTTACAGCAAGTTGAAAGTAACAGATAATGAAATTTAAAATTCAAATTTAAAATTTGTTAGTTAATGCAATAAGACAGTTTGTCTTTTCAAATTTGAAATTCAAGTTACCACGTGTATTAAAGACCTTCTGTTTCCAGAGACCTACTTATTGCGAGATTCTTTTTTCATTATTATCGATTTTTTTGCATCTGCAGAAGAAAAAGATCTTCTCCTTTACTTAGAAAGAAAATCTTCTTTCTCATTGCATCAATCTGTAAGTGCTTCTTCTTATTTGTATTTATTAATCATGGCCGAAACTATTAAGTCTTCTTCCTTGTCTTTTTCTGATAACCTTGTTGTAGTAAAAATAGAATCTTTGAGAGGTTCTTCTCCCCCTAGCCCCGCCAATAGGACTAGATCCTGCCTCCGTGGTGGATCTGGGGTTCAATCAAGTTCCATCGAGGTTGGTGGAAAAGCTAGTGACACTACTAGCTCGGTCAAAGGTCCCCCAGCAACAGATTTTTCCTCTATTTTAGATTTCAGTGACTTAAAGGCTTTAAGAAAAACCTATTTTATTCCTTCGTCTTTTAAGATGTATGTTCCCAATTCTTCTATTAGGATCCATGATGATCTTAGTCCCAAAAGAATCTTGGTCTATGAGGAGATTCTTAAGGTAGAGGTGAGGTTCCCCCTTTCTTCTTTCTATGTTTATGTGCTAAAAAAAATTAACATAGCCTTGAGTCAATTAGATTTGAATAATTGGAGGATAATTGTGAGTTTAGGCTTATTGTCTGTTGAACATAATATTCCTGTTACCCTATATACTTTAATAGATTAGGACGTTCCTCCTTTCCTTTTACCTCATTCCAAAGGTCTTTTTAGCTAGCTTTCATATACTCAAAAACATTGAAAAGAAATTTTTTATTTTTATTTTTATTTTAGAGAGTGAGAATGATTGGAATTTTATTACTAGGTGGACCACTTCTTATGATTCATGCAAACATCTCTCTATAATCTCTTGAAGGGATTAGACATAAAAAAGAACTCAAAAAATAATAATAATAATAAAAACTGGTAAAAATAACAGCAATACAAAAAAAAAATTTAAAAGGATAATTTAAGAAGAGGAAGAAAAAAAAAGACAATTTAGATTAAAATTGCTAATAGAGAAAAATTTACAAATACATTAGATAAGAATAGAACAATATATACATGTATGTATGTGTATGTAAATGTATTTTGTTGAAACTCAATATGTTTCAAAGATTCTACAAATTGTTTTTGTTTTGTATTTCATCTAAAATTTTATTTTTTAAGATTTTTATATGTTTTAATATAAAAATAAATAAATTTTAAAGAAAATGTGTAAAATCTCCATTTGTTAAATAATAAATCTCATAAATAATTTGATTAATCAAAACTTCAAAATATTAATTCATCAAAAAAATTGATCCCATATTTAATATTATTATAATTTTAAAAATTATGACAATAAAAAATTAAAATAAAATTATTATAATATTTATTTTTATTTTTTATTTTATTTAAATTATTTATTTAATTATATAAATATATTTATTTGTAGTCTGTGTATTCAGGGGTGTGCCTAGAGCGGGTTCGGGTGGGTCGAATTTAAAATTTTTTTAAAAATTGAAAACCGAACCAACAATTTTGGATGGGTGATCGGTTGGATGTTGTGTAACTGACTAAATAATATAAAAAATAAATGAAACAAAGAGATAAATAATGTCTAGTGGCCAAATAATAGTTATACGTTTTTCTCCTCTTCCAAGCACAGGTTCGAGTCCCATTACCATCACAAATTCAAATCGAGACCTCTTCATATAGAAAAACAAAGTCGTGCCACTTTGCTATAATTATATATATATATATATATATATATATATATATATATAGAATAAATAATAAGAACCGAATTGACTCGAATCGGTTCGGTATATGATCGGGTTTTGCTCAACCCTATGTATATTGAATGGATTTACTATTAGTTTGTATTATTTTTCCTATTTGTTTTTCATCGGTTAAACAATAAAAATTTGAATATATATATATATATATATATATATATATATATATGTATGTATCTGGAGAGTAAAGGAAAACAAAAATAAAATTATAAAGCAAAAAATAGTTTCACTTCAATGTGTATATATATACACATACACGTGGGTAAATTACTAAAATCTTATGAGATTTATTCAAATATATTAGTCGGTCTCTACTGTTTTTGTAATTTATTACGACATTCATCAGTTTTATTTACGTTATCCTAACTCATCCTTCTGTTAGTTTTGCTATTAAATCATGGACCAAAGTATAATTTTCTAACAGAAAATATTTTCTTTTGGTTCTTAAAATTTTATATTTTTAAAATTTATACCATTTTTTACTTTTTAGCTTCTATATCACTTTTAAATATTTTTTCAGAAGGAAAAAATAAATTCACTTATTTCAAATATAAAAATTTTATAGAGAATAATATTTTTATATTTGAATTAAAAAGTATATATATATATATTGGACACTCTCGGTTTAATCAGCTCGCAATGAAAGCTCAATGATAAGATAGAATTTATTTTGAATGCAAGAAAACCCGAAAACCTTCTCCAGAATGGGCTCGAGAGCCTAAAATGTCAAATTTAAGCCTAAAACACCTAGCTAAGGTCCAAAGCTTCAAATCCAAGCCCAAAACTCAGTCTGGCCTAAATATGGTAGCTGTCAGGGTCAAAGAGGCGACGCCTCTACAAAGAGGTGACTGCCTCTACAAAGAGGCGTCGCCTCTTCACCGCCGATCTATACATTATTAATTATTTTTTTTTGGCAGCATTACACATGGAGTGGACCCACATATCACTAATTTAAAGATTTGTGCATGAAAGATGGACTTTTGAGGCAGAAGTAAGGTTGGAAAAGGGAGACACAATGATTAGAAATGAGAGATGGATATTTGGCTTAGATTTTTGGGAAATGAAAAAGGCAAAAAGGGTGGAAGCTAAAAGGAGGGTTTTTTTGGCTGAAAAAAAAGAGGTCTGAGTTTTTTTTCTTTTTTTTAAAAAGAGAGGGCATTTTTTAGGAAAAAAGAAAAGCAGATTTTGAGAGAGCAAAAAAAAGAGAAAGGATAAAGAGGATTTTTAGCTTGGAGGTTCAATTTGAAGAAAGAAGAAGGGACTCTTGCATTCAAAGGAGGATTAAAACCAAGAACTTATCTCTGAGGGCTAAGTTAGGAGCTTCAAACTTGTTTAAATCAGTAAGAGTTTTCATTTTCAAACTTTAAGTTCTTGATTTTATATAAAACCCTTTTTCTTTATTTTTCTTATTTGTTTTGTGTTTATTGTTCATTTGATGTTATGTTCATGATATGATCACATAAATTACTAAATAATCATTATAAGTTGTCACTTAGTTTGATTTGCTTAAGATTTAAACAACTGGTAAAGTTGTTATTGCAGTTGTCAAAGAGGCGACGCCACACCATCAGAGCCACTATTGAATTGACTTTGATTCTATACATTTGTCTCATATAGTTTGCATAATATGTGTATTTATTTTATGTTATACCTCAATCTTGCATGCAATTATTATGATGTTTGGCTTAACCGTGTTACTTGTAAATTATTTTGTGTTATTTTTATTTTATGTAAAACTAACAAGTTGAATTTCTTTTTGTAGGATTTTTATGTTTATGGGAGATTAATGATTTGAGTTTTACAGGATTTTTTGGATGATCTTTAATCATCCAAATTATTAATCTCCTAATAGATTGAATTTATTTATTATGCTGTTTATGTTTATTGCTATTTTAATTGTGCAATGAGTTGTAATCCCTAATCCTTTTCCCTTTTTTATTTGAGTGTATTTTTATAAATTATTATTCGTGATTTAATGTTGGGTTTATAAGCCTGAAAATGAACTAATATGCAAATCCAACTTAAATGTAAAATTGGAAATGACTGTAATTCAAACGATAATAAGGAAATAATCTAATAATCAAAGGTAATAAAATATAAAACACGAACGAAGGCCAACCGCAAGGTTGGGCGAGCGTGCCAAAAGCCCATACCCAGTTTCCGAACCTGATATCCGATGATGGCTTATAGGAACCTCTGTGGAATCTAGTTGTTGTACAGTGTATCCCGACTTTCATCCGGGTGGCAACTCCATCTCCATTTTGGGCCACAAGCCCATTATGTATTTCCTAGTGGGCCTCGAGCTCGCATAGTGCCATGGTCGGACTAATGTGCAAATTCGACTTAAATGTAAAATTGGAAATGACTGTAATTTAAATGATAATAAGGAAATAATCTAATAATCAAAAGTAATAAAATACAAAACACAAACGGAAGCTAACCGCAAGGTTGGAGGGGCATGCCAAAAGCCCATACCCAGTTTCTGAACTCGATCTCCGATAACGGCTTATGGGAACCTCTATGGAATCTAGTTGTTGTACAGTGTGTCCCAACTTTCATCTGGGTGGCAACTCCATCTTCATTTTGGGCCACAAGCCCATTATGTATTTACTAGTGGGTCTCGAGCTCACACAGTGCTATGGTCGCCAAACACTTGGGTGCGCACTAGACGCCGTTGCCTACAATATTTTATTTTCAATGAAAACTATATCTCTTTTAAATAAAGATATTACGATAAAAATTTGTTGTATAATTTTTTTAATTGAAATAAGTTTTATATTTTATATAACTTATTTAATCAGAACTTTACTAAATGTTTTTTTTTTGCTTAGATACACACTCTTATTAAATTTTTGAATTTCTTAAATTATTTTAAAAATTTATTGAAAACTTATATTATAGAAACTTATTTACATTAATTAAAAAATTAGATCATAAATAAATCTAAATGAAAATATTAATATTTATGAAAATTTTTAAAAATATGAAAATATGAAATTTAAATTAAAAATAAAAATTACAAAACACAATTAAAAATCACAGTGTCTTTAATTATAGTATTCCTTTTTCATCATAATATTTTATTCTCAAAAACTAAAATTTGTATAAAAATAAGACTTCTATAATAAAAAATATTGTGAAAAGTAGTAACACTATTACAATATTTTTTATCTTAATGTTTATATATTTATTTGTTTTTTATATTTAAATTTTTTTAAAGTATACATTCATATTTTAAATTTAAAATATTAAAAATTAAAATAAGTGATTTATTTTTTTACTTTTGAAAATAATTAAAAAGTTAATATAGCTTCTAAATTGCAAAAATGACATGAATTTTAAAAATATAAATCTTTAAGGATCAAAAGAAAATATTTTATATTAAAAAATTACAGTTTAAGTCCATGAATTGACATTATAACTAACATAAGGGTGACATAGTATAACGGAAACAAAATTAAAAAATGTCATAATGTATTACAAAAATAGTAGGGATTGACTAGTATAATTACAAGGGTGTATTCAATTAAGATTTTTAAAAATATTTATAGATTTTTTTAAGTAAATGACTTTTGCAGAATTTATAAACTTCTAATAATTTTCATAGAATTTATGAATTTATCAATAACTTTCATAGACTTTTTACTTTAAACTTTTACAGACATTCATAAACTTTTATACTTTTATAAACATTGACAAACTTTTATATTTTGAGAATCTGATACAATCTAGATCACTTTTGATTAATCTAAGACAAGTATTATTCAGTTTCAAAAAATCTGAATTAGACATAGTTCATTTGGTTTCTAAAAAAGAACGTTTATCATTGTGCTGTTAACTTTTATTAACTTAGTCATTCCAATTCCAGGTTTATACTTTTAAAAAAATCTATTTGTTTATTATTTTTTTCTAATTGTTCTTTTTCCTTCTTATTACATGATAAAAAACAAAGAAGTAAAAAATCATTCCCTGTAAACCCTAAATAAATTAAACACCAAAAATTAAAAGCATTACACACAACAAAATTCAATATAAACCATAAAAACTATCAACACCTATAACATCATATACAATTCAAAAAATTGAAAGAAACGCCCAAAAATATTAATCATATAGATAGTGTAATAAACATGAGATAGCTTGTTAATTGTTCAACATTAAACCAAAAAAAGTTATAGGTTAAAGAATTATTAGATTGTTTAAGATCACTTTAAGGTTCTTTTTTTTCTTTTTTTCGCAGAATTAAGGTAAAAAAAAGTCCGTTAAAGGAAAAAATATTTTAAATTTTATATTTATAACATTACATAAAAATCAATAATTTTTTAAATATCACTTTACTTTTATAAATTTTATTAAAATTGTAATTAAATACCTTATAATTTTTATAAACTTTTATAATTCTTTAAAAATTTTAATTAAATATTTCTTCACTTTTCTAGAATTTAAAAAAATTCTAACTAATACCAATTAATTTTTCAAATCAATTAAAATATTTTAAAATCGTAATTGAATACGCGTGTTAAGCAAACTTGAGGGGTTTTAGTAATTTACCTATACACGTATGTAACGAAGCGGTGGGCTCTTGTCTTCCGTTATTTTTTTGGTTTTTTCTTCACAGAAGTCTTAGTTAATCATATCGGATTCTCTCGGGTGGTCGGTCTTAGCTGCTCGATCCAAGTTGAACTTCTTTCCGATTCTCGCCATCGCTGATCTCCATGGCTTACGAAGACGATCCGTAAGCTCGCTTGCTCCCTCTTCCTTTGGACATTAACATTTGGGGTTCTATTTCGTTTCCATACATTCTCTATAATGATTGTAAATTTAGGGTTTTTGCTTTTTTATTTTTTTACTTCGCATACGTGATTTTGGATACTCCTTATATCATTTAGGGTTTTTGCAATTAAAGTTTGTTAGCTTTGCAGTTACCGGGACGAGGACGGAGAGCCGTTGATGGACTATGATGATATACAATCACCAGAACCCCAGCAGCAGGGTGATCTCCTTGACGATGATATCGAAGGATGGGGAGAGCAAGAAAGGGAGAGGTCGCAAACTCCTGTATATAATAGTAATAATAATCTTCAAGTTGAAAAACCTAGAAAGAGGTTGGTGAAGAAAAGTAATTCAGGGATCGGAGAAAAAGGTACTTACGTAGTGCCTGAATTGGTTGATGAGGATGATGTTGTTGAGGAATCTGTGATGAAGAGGAAGAAATTTGGAAAGGATTTTGACAAATCGAGAAAGAAGTTTAGCAGAGGGGAGAAGTATCCAAATAGCGGAGGGAAAGGGGGAAGCAGCTCGAAATCCAAGGGGCTGGCAGGGAAAGAAGATGGTGAAGTCAAGGAGATGTGGGATACTATTGCTGGTGGTGATTCTGAGGTTTCACATTTCCCTTTACTTTTTTATTTTCTTATTTTGCTGATTAAGTCGTACTTCTTAGTGGATAATTTGTTTGCATAGCTTTATTTTTAAGATGAAATTGGTGTCAGAATAAGTTTTTCTAACATTTTTTTTTTCTGAGTTTTTTCTAACCGTAATAATGTTTCATGGAATAGGATGATCAAGATGTTGCTAGGACTATTGATGATGACAACTTTATAGATGATAGTGGTGTAGACCCTGCTGATCGATATGGGAGTGACAATGAACCACGCTCTCCGGGTGATGCTCCCCAGGTTAATATTTTATTTTTCTATTGGTATGCGTTGCTTATTCTTGATTTTTTCTTCTGTCGTGATAAACTTTCTTTTTCCCAAAAACTTGCATTGTTTGGCTAAAGAGCAGCATGTATTATGCTTTCTCAGTTGCACTATTGTTAGGCTAGATTATTTTAGATGTGTCCTCACTGTGGATTTAAAATTGTTTGATAACCATTGTGGTTTCCTTTTTTTTTTTTTAATCGGCTATGTATTTAATATCTTTATTATTTTCTATGATGCCTCCTAACTCTAATTTTTCCAGGCAGAAGAAGGTGAAGAGGATGAGGAAATCAAGGAGCTCTTCAAGATGGGTAAGAAAAAGAAGAAGAGCGAGAAAAGTCCTGCAGAAATTGCATTGTTGGTTGAGAATGTCATGGCTGAGCTTGAGGTCACAGCTGAAGAGGATGCTGAGCTTAATAGGCGGGGGAAACCTGCCATCAATAAACTCAAGAAGTTGCCTCTTCTTACTGAGGTCCTCTCAAAGTAAGCTGGTTATCTGCTTTAAGTTCAATGGGAACTGCTGCTGCTTTCCGTGTTTTTCACAGATATCATACTATTGATGGTCATGCAGGAAGCAGCTCCAGCAAGAATTCATAGATCACGGAGTTCTAACTCTACTGAAAAATTGGCTTGAACCCCTTCCAGATGGAAGTTTACCTAATATAAACATCCGCGCAGCAATTTTGAAGATTTTAACTGATGTATGTTGAGGGCTTTTGACCATTTTATTGTGCCCTGTGGATTTCAACCACTTTGATCTCTCTGGTTATGGCTGTTGTGCATTTATTATGGCATGAAGTGTTTCTTTTTTCTCATGTAGTTTCCAATAGATCTGGAGCAGTATGATAGGAGAGAACAGTTGAAGAAAAGTGGTCTTGGAAAGGTGAGATATTTGCTTATGCAGCAATATTCATACTGCTTTGCTGGTTGGAACTGGGAGTAAATATTGAGCGATGTAATAATTTTTTTGATAGGTTATTATGTTCTTGTCAAAATCCGATGAAGAAACCACATCCAACAGAAAGCTTGCTAAGGATTTGGTTGATAAATGGGTAATGCAATGCTCCTTTCAGCTCTTTGGTTTTAGCTTCATTATGTTACACACAAAAAGCAAGAAATTGTTTATTTGGATGGTTGCATAGGAAAGAAAACCGTATAAAAGAAACCACTTAAGATAATATTATATTTTAAAATTAAAAAATTATAACAAATGTAAAGGCTTGAAGTTTTTAACTATTGTAAAATAAAACTGTATTTTAAGACATCGAAATTAAAGCACTTGTCTAAGAGAAACTAAATAGCCTTTAAGAATTTAGTATTTTATTTTAATAATTAAAGGATAAATGTAATATAATATTTTCGACTTAAGGCATTTCAATTGATATAATTTATTTGGTATAATTTTGCGGGACAAATAATTTGTTCCTCCATGACTTTTTTATGGGATATCTTGCACATCATGAACATATTCCTTTTCTTTTTGATAAACATAATGCAGGCATACATACAAGAAAAAGCAGGCTAACATTATTTTGTTCCTTTGTTCTTTTATAAATTCTAAAAGACCTATCTTAAGTGAAATAGAGTTACAAAAAAAGTAGAAACAATGTAAATTTTTCTTTGTAGCAAGTAATTTCTAGATAATCATGTTTTGGTTTGTTTTATCTGTTTCTATTGAAAATTCAATTAAATTAAAATCGATTAACATTGTTATTCTCTAAGAACTAAATTTTTTCTTCCGTATAGTTTGATATATATATATATGCGAAAATATTTTTTGGAACTAGTCAATCATAATAATTTTTTTTCTGTATTTCCAATTATACTTTGTTGTCTTTCAATAGAAATTGAATCGATTTCATCTCTGTATTTTCTATTATTTAATTGTTTGTTCTTATGAACTAATAAGATACCTATGGTTTGATACAAAAGGAATTGTCCATATATATATATATATAAGGGCAGATAAGACTTAATTTCTTGTATGAACTATTAAAGAATTTATGACCTGCACATAGTGCAGATGTGGGCACCAAAACTATTTAAATAGTTATAGGAATAGCGTAGGATATGTGTCAAAGTTTGGTTATTGGTAAATTATGCCTTAGGATCTATTTTTTATGCATACTGGTTATCTATCTCTGTCCGGGCTTGTAGTCTCTTAATTCTATATTGTAAATTGAAATTTCAGTTTTCCTCTCACTTGAGTCATTTTTTTTTTTTTTTGTGAATTTGTACTAATGCATAGCATTAATCATTTCTCTAGTCACATTTCACTCAATTTGTGAAATTGTTTTTGGGACCACTATTTATCTGAAGTACTTTCTCCTACACTTACCATAAATGCAGAGTCGTCCAATATTTAATAAGAGTACAAGGTTTGAAGACATGAGAAACATTGATGACGATCGTGCATTTCGAAGGCCTACAGTAAGAAGGTATTTTTTCCCACATGCTTTGTCATTGTTTTGTAATTAAGTGTATTGTCCTTCCCTCATGGGTATATGTTCATAATACGTGCTGATTTTAGTGTATTCGGGAACTTTTGTGATTCTTTGGCAGGCCCATAAATAATTCACCAGGGGTGGAATCTAGGGATGGAGATTTGGATTTGGATATCTCACGGTAAGATTTACTGTAGGATAAATTCTTGCATTCTGCTTTGCTCCTTGTTTCTGATATCATGTTTCAACATGTCCTCAATGTTCTTCTTTTGCAATAAAAAAGGGAACAAAGATCTGGTCAATCATCCGCCAGGCAACATGCTTCTAGGCCAGAAGCAACTCCATTGGATTTTATAGTCCGCCCTCAGTCTAAGATAGATCCTGAAGAAATTAGAGCCCGTGCTAAACAAGTTGTAAATGATCAGCGCCGCCTAAAGGTTGGTTTTCATATCCTGCTGATGAAATTTATTGGTTAATGTTATGCTGCTGAGTTGATAAGCTTGCACAGTTAATGTGGATATATTTCTACTCAGTTAGAGTAAATGGTAGTGGCTGGATTAATTAAATGGCAAGTTGTAAATCTTCTGTTGAGTTTGGGGTGAATAATTGGCTGATTTGTCTTGTTAATGGAGATTTCTAAATTGAACTCAAACAAACTAAAACTAACCCTTAAGAGAACCAATTTTTTTTTACTGACATCATTTGACCTTTGTATAGTAATTTAGTCGCATGCTCGTTCCTTGATTTTTCCCATACATGTGGAATTTAATCTTTCCGACACAACCATTATAAGCTCAGTTGAACACCTCTTCCAGAAATTTAAAGTAGAAAAGACCACTTAAACAAATCTTATTGGAAGTATGAGATTAACTGAGATATACCCAGTACATAGCATAATATAGAAAATAGAAATAGAACAAATGTACTTAACCTCATAGCATGTCCAACCAGAGAAATACCAGGGGGTGATAGAAAGTCATGTTGAAACTTGAGAGAAATTATTAGTGAGTGAAGTGATTAAAGGTAAAATAAAGGGAAGAAAATGATGTCAAAGCTTAGTTGTTAAAGGCATGGTTGAGGTGCAAGCCCTAGCAACTCATACAATAAAAAGGCAGGCAACACTAATGAGGTAAATGTGTGCCTTCATAATATTTTAGTCCACAACTTTCTTTTCTCCTTTACTTACTGTTTCTTCATCAATAGATCCATCACTGATCTGGATATTTAAGTAAACGTGTGGAGATATCATAAAATTTCACATTAAATTAAACAACTATAGGACTGAAAGAAGTTTGCACTGCTTTCTATCAAATACAAACATTCTACATGGGGAAAAGAGAACATTGCTGCAAGAATTTGTTTTTCAATAGCTGATGGGAACAACGAAAAAAAAAAAAAATTCAAAGAATCAAGAAATTTAGAATTTTTAGATGAGTAGTTACTATTTTTTCAATTTATGAATCCTCTGGTTGTTGGTTTAGAATAATTTAGACTTAGTTTGTTTTTATTTTTTGTTATAGTTTCCTGTTTATAGAAAAACTAAAGATTATTTTTTATTTTTTCACTGGTTGCTTTTTTCAAAATAGTCTTTCCCCCTCACAAACA
Source organism: Mallotus repandus (assembly GCA_949671775.1). Taxonomy (NCBI): domain Eukaryota; kingdom Viridiplantae; phylum Streptophyta; class Magnoliopsida; order Malpighiales; family Euphorbiaceae; genus Mallotus; species Mallotus repandus. The sequence continues at coordinate 20,662 of CATIWM010242388.1, forward strand.
TAAATGAATTCATTTAAATGAAATCAATGATAAAGAAAAATATTAATTGATTTGAATGAGATAAATTAAAGTGGGAAAGAACCTAGACATGGGAAAAAGATATTATCATATGAATGGATATGAAATACAACATGGAGAGAAATAGAGAAAATTTAGGAAATATAATTTGCGAAAACATGATTTTGTTGTGCTTGAAGAAGTCTCTTGTTTTTTAAGCTTTATCTAAAGGGACCAAAAAGAAAAAACATATACTTCATTACTGACTAGAAAGGAGATATGTTATTAGAGATCATTTTTTTTTTCATTTTAATTGCATGTTTTTATTTCTGTGTTGGTTTCTAAATCATGTACTTTGTTGACATGCAGATGAATAAAAAGTTGCAACAGCTAAAAGCACCAAAGAAAAAGCAACTACAGGCTACAAAACTTAGCGTGGAAGGTCGGGGTATGCTTAAATACTTGTGAGTGGTCATACTGCAGCTCTACTTCATTGCAGCTGGGCTAAGCTGTTGCCCAATTATTCATGCTGCATAGCTGATTGCTGTCCAGAAGCAAACTGGTATGTGAGTGTAGAATCTACCTTTGAAAAATGGATTGGATGGTGGCACTCAATCTACCATAAGCCCAATCAATTGTTTGGGAGAGCCAATTTGCATGAGGATGATTGCAAGATCACTGTGGCGAGGGTATGTGTAGTATTGTTAATTTTGAATATTTAGGTCCAACATTGGTGGTGAATTGTTATTAAATATGTGAAAGGAATAAAAATATTTGCAAAGAACAATTAATTTATTGAGTTGCAATTTTCTGGGCAAAGTGGAATTTCGACATGTCTATTGAATTTTCTATTTTCTTTTTCCTATATTTGTCACTGGAGTTATACTGCCATCTGCTGCTGATGTATTACTGACTAATAAAAGGCAGAGAACAAACAACTGATTTTTGTTTTGTGTTTTGTTTTTTGGTTTGTTGTTTTTTTGGCTAATACGAATCAATCTGACAGGTTAGATTCCCATTGACATGGTGCATATGAAAAACAAATCTTTCATCATTACTTGCACTCATGTATTGGATATGAAATGGTCATTAGTCATTGATGGATGTTCAGGGAGGTATTTCGTACGAGAATATGATGATCATGATCTCGGTTTAAATGGATAATTTATGAAATTCATTTAAAATAAATTTTATATTTTGTTATCATGTGTTAGGTATAAATTTAAAAATTAAGTTAATTTTTAATTTTGGTTGAGAATACTCTTTTTGTATAGAAAAATATTTTTGAAAATAAAAATAATGAGAGGTATTGTAGTCATTTTAGAAATATGAATTTAAAAGTTGTGGAATTCATTTATAAATTTCAACTATTTTATTAGAATTTGATGTAGTTATAGTCAATTTCATAAATTTAATAATTTGAAATTATAAATGAATTTTACAATATATTCATTTAAATCAAACACATTATTTGAAATTGCAAATGAATTTCACAAATTTTGTGATTATTTAATGGTTATGATCATCTTAAACAATATTAATTATTTAAGATTTCATGCAGATTTGGCATATAATAAGTAATAATTCAGTTTATGGTAATGAAAATAAATATAATAATTCAGCTTATCTTAATGGGATAAATGTAAAATTATTTTTTAAATGACAAATAGGGATTTAAGAAAGATTTGGATGCTAAATTTTGACTATCATTTGATAGAAAATTTTAGGATGACTTTATTATTTATTATACACTTCTATTTTTACGTTTACTTTTATTACAGAGTATATTTTATCAGCAAGTAATTTGTAGTAAAAATTGTTAATGGATTACCTACCTAAAACAAATAAATCTCTGTAGTTATTCAAGTTAAGTTAATGGCGACTCATAATGTTTTAATTTATTACTTTTCTAATAAAAATTGTGGGAAGTATTACCTCTACATTTAAAATTAATTAGTTTTTAATTTTTAATTTTTTGCAAATTACATTCTAATTTACTTTCATTTTGCTATGCTATCACTATTATTTTTTTTTTATTTTAGATTTTCAATTAAGTATATAAATTTTTGTTTGGCCCCGTTACACACTCTCTCTCCCCCTCTCTCTCTTTCTCTCTCTCTCTCTCTCTCTCTACTGTATTAGTCATTAAATTGTAAAGAACATGTTAGAAAATATTTTATGACATGATTTAGTTGCTATTTTTATTTTTTTAATATTTTTTGTTAAGAAATGTAACACTGGAATATTTTTTTTATAAACTATGACAAATAGAATATCATTTCATATATTTCTTTTTTAATATTTTTTGTTAACAAGTGTAATTTTGTGTTATTTTTTTATTAACTATGATAAATAGTATATTATTTCATAGAATGTACATTTTACTATCTAAATTAAATCTACGTTTCATTATTTTATGAGACAGTTCACCATAAATTATAATTCACACACACATAAATATGGGTTGAATTAAAATTAATATTTACATAAAATCTTAATCCTAATTGGATTTGAATTGTGTAAATTAATCCCGCACGTTAATTTTAGTTAATTGATAGATGTACCATACTAAATAATGATATCTATAAATATATATATAATTGGTCCTCTTTATCCCGATAACAATACAATTCTAACTCCACCTAAAAGTGTAATTAAAAATTAAGGGATAAGAGAGAAACTAATTTTTTCATCAATGACTTCAAGTATAAATTCGACTACAAATTCAAATAAATTTTTTATCTTATCTATTTATTATATTATGAAAATATTTAGTTTTAAAAATTTTTAAAAATTATATTTATAATATATTGTCGCAATAAAAACTAACCAGTGGTATCAAAATTTGTAAGCATGTGTTAGAAAGCTTAATATCTATTAATATATATAAAACTCAAACTTCAATTTTACTGTAGCACTACAGTGCATTTTGGGGCCAATTTTGTTTTATTTACATTAATTGCCATTGCATCTAAACTCAAATCCTGATTTTACTGTAGCGCTATAGTGTAAAAATGGCCATTGAATTTCATACTTATTTACGTTAATTGCCACTGTCTTAAAATAAAAAAAATGAACGGCTTTGAAGGCACTTGCAATCAACATTAAATGCTGATTTAGGCTCTGCATGTCAATGAATATTTAGGCGGGTAATTATATTTATTTGTTCATAATAGTTATATTTAATTAATGAAAATAATATGTCTATTATTCAACGTATCGCCGTATTTTATTATGAACAAATATATGTATTTATTGTTATAATTTATAATTGTCAAAGTGATTTAAACTAAAACATATTATTACATATATAAATTATATCATTAATGAAATATTATGGACGGTGATAAATTGACGTATGACAACTATTAAAACTTAAGAATTTACTCAAAGGAAAATTATTATTCTATGATTGTTAAATATTATTGGGGTGTATTAATTCGTATACTTTGATTCAATATGTTTGATTATCCAAAAATGTTACATGTATTTAATTAAAATGTGATGATTACCTTGTACGTTTATATAAATGGTATTTAAAGTATGTTGTAGTATCTACTCAAAGGATAATTATTTTGTTGTTTTATTGAATCTATAATGGTTATTATTAACATTTTATTCTATTTGCAGCTGTTGCAATTTATTCACATATATCATTTATTACTGTATTTAATGGTACAAACTTATATATATATATATATATATATATATATATATATATATATATATATATATATAAT
>CATIWM010242440.1:0-11812 GCA_949671775.1 Mallotus repandus
TGATCTGGATGGTTGATGAAAGGTAGTCCTCTCACCATTCTCTTCTTTAATAATACTTCCAAGCTTTTAAAGTTGAGGTACCCAAATCGAAGATGCCATAACTAAGATGCACCTTTGTAAAAAGCTTTTAAACACTTTGCAACATCATTTTAAATATTCAAAAAAATAGTCTATTCTTTGACATTTTTACTTTGGTTATTAAATCTCCTTTGTCATTTCTTACAAAAAGACAACAATCTATTATGTGAGTATCATAGCCTTTTTCGAAGAGCTGACCCCTTAAAATATTACATGTCATATCAGGCACATAATAAACATTGAAAATTAATTGATGACTACTATCTTTAGCACGAATAAGGATGTTACCTTTTCCTTTTACTAATATTTTTGAATTATCACCAAATAAAACATTGCCATCCACTGATTCATTGAGTTCCATGAACATACTTCTTTTTCCACGCAAATGGTTGCTTGTACCAGTATCAAGGTACCAAGCATTTCTTTAATCTCCAACATTATCTCTGTAGGCTAGTAGCACCATCTCATTCTCCTCGACTTTTGCTTCAACATAATTGGTCTTTTCTTTAACCTTATTGCTGGGAGCTCTGCATTCTAATGCATAATGCCCATAATTATGACAAATATAACATTGAACTTGGGATTTATTGTACCTTGAGTTTGAATTGCCTCTCCCATGAATTCTTGTTGAACTTTCACCTTTCTCATAGTTGTTGAAGTTGCTATTGTAAGAACTCCAACCTCGTCCATGACCATGACTTCCACCTTGTCCATGACCTTTGCCTCTGCCTCGGCCATGTTGATTTCTTTCATTGCCTTGGCTTTCATGCATATCCTTGAGTTGCAGTTTGAGGAGTTGCTTTGTGATTCCTTGCTTCTTCTTATTCTTCTCTTCACATGCTTGTAATGAGCCTAGAAGCTCTTTAATCTTCATTTCCTCTAAGTCTTTTGTCTCTTTTATATTTATAATAATACGCTCAAAGTTTGGGTCTAATGAGTGGAGTATCTTTTTCATTATTCTCACATTTTCTAACTTTTCACGATTTCTTTTTAGTTGATTAGAAAAAGCCAAAACTCTGGAAAAATAAATAGTAATGGACTCACCTCCATTCATGTGTAGAGATTCAAAATCTCCTCTTAAAGTTTAAAGATGAACCTTTTTTACTTTATCTTCTCCTTTATATGATGTTTGAAGCTTCTCTCATGCTTGTTTAGTAGAGGTTGTATTTGAAATTTTCTCAGAAGTATCATCACCTAGGGCTTGATAGATCAGAAAAAGAGCCTTCTTGTCCTTCTTTCTTGAATCTTTTAAACTGTCCTTTTCAGATTGGGATAGTGATGCCTCATTTTGTGGTTCACTGTAGCCTTTCTTTATGATATTCCAAATATCATGTGCACCAAAGAGAGCCTTTATTTTGATACTCTAATTGTGTTAATTGTTATTGGTGAGTGTTGAAACTTGGAAGGATGCCATACTATTTGCCATATTTCTTAATCTAGAAAGAATTTTAAAAATCTGACTTCATGGGTGGATTCAGAATGCTGAAAAAACTTAATATGGATTTAGTCACGAAAAGTCAAACTTCGATCAAAGGTCAAAGTCAATTATTGAAAAGTCAATAGTCAACTCTCTAGTGTTAATAGCTCAGTTAACTGGCTTGGTAGTTTGGTCAAATGGCTCAGTCAACGGTTCTAACTCGGCTAACTCAGTGGGTTGACTTGGGTGAGTTGATTCAAATTTCAGGTAATATTTTTTGACAGCAACTGGCGGCGTGTCCAACCTTTGATTGAGCTGATTTTGGTGGCATTGAATTTGTCTTTCCAAAGGCTTTGATTTGGTATACTTTATGCCAATATTTGGCTCTGATACCAATATGTTAAGAAGCTAAGATCAAAAAACTAAATAATTTCTCAAACACTCAAGAATAGAAAAATGTTTCTGTAACTCTTATAACTTAAGCTTTTATTTTTGAATTATTTGCTTAATAATTACAATGCAGGGAAGAGGGGTATTTATACAAACTCCAAAATAATACAAACCACTTAATATGCTCATAATTAAACTAATAAAAAATATTTAAAACCACACACATTTTACCCAACACCTAACACAATACTAAACCATACATGTGAAAAACAACTTCGTAACAACACTAATGATCATTCCTCTCTTTTAATCTTAGCCACAACATTTCTTGTTTTGATTAAGACCATATATGTGAAGTTACATTTGTAGCAGTCCAATAATTGCTTTATCCCCGAGGTTACTCTCAAGAGTATGACCGGAGGCTCATCTTCTTACTTAACGAATTTGTGTCGGTTGTTGCGCCTACTAATAAAGTGGATTCCATTATCAAGAAGTGTATCCATGACTTCTCAATGCTACCCTTTTCTCTGAACTTGAATTGGTCGAGAGAGATGAACCCCCACCACATTTTTAAACCCTTGAACCGAAACCCCTAACTAGAGATGGAATTCCTGAACCTAAACAACCTAATTGAGAACTCTGTGACCATTCAAGGGAAGGTCCACCAATGATTGATAGGCCATTCCCCCCTATCCATCTCTTGATCCCTCATTCCACTAATCCATTGTTACTGATTCACTCAAGGCCCTTTTTCTTTGTTTTATTAGCGCAAATGTTCATCAATGATAAAAATTAATATTCTTTTTTAGAAAGAGGGCTAGGCTTAAGAGAGGAGGGCTTTTAGGGATCAACATCAAAATTGACGGCACTTGCCTTCTTTCAGCATTGAATTAGTAACTTTCTTCACTCCTGCGCTGCTAAGCAGAATAGCTTTTCTTCCTCTTGGGTAATTGAAACTACCTTATGCGACCTCTCTTTCTTTGGTATTTAGTAAAATGACAGCTTCATTCCCTAGTGAACATGTGCTTTTGATTGCTAAACTGTACTTGAGACTTTCCCCTTTAATTGCTAAATTGTACTTGAGATTTTCCCCTTTAATCCTATCTACAGAGCAAAGCCATTTTAAGATTAAAAGAGAGGAATGATGATTAGTGTTAGTGTGAAGTTGATTTTCCACATGTATGGTTTAATATGGTGTTAGGTGTTGGATATAATGTGTGTGGTTTTAAATATTTTGTATTAGTTTAATTATGAGCATATTGAGTAGTTCGTATTAATTTGGAGTTTATATAAATACACCCTCTTCCCTACATTGTAATTATCAAGCAAATAATTAAAAAAATAAAAGCTTGATTTATGAGTTACAGAAACATTTTTTTTATTCTTGAGTATTTTAGAAATTATTTAGTTTTTTGATTTTAACTTCTTAACATACTGGTGTCAGAGCCAAATATTGGCATAAAATATACCAAATTGAAGCTTTTAGAAAGACGAGTCCAATGCCACTAGAATCTGCCTAATTAGAGGTTGGACGTGCCACCAATCGCTGTCGGAAAATACTACTTGAAATTTGAGTCAACTCAGACGAGTTGGAGTTGTTGACTGAATGGTTTAACCAAGCCGCCAAGCCAGTTGACTGAGTTGTTGACACTGGAGAGTTGACTATTTACTTTTCAACAGTTGACTTTAAACTTTGTTCGAAGTTTGAATTTTTATGACTAAGTCCATATTTAGATTTTTCAGCATTCTGAATCAATTAGTGAAGTTGGATTTTGCAAATTCTTTTCAGATTAAGCAATATGGTATATAGTGTGCCATCATTCCACATTTCAACACTTAACAACAACAATTACGACAATTGGAGTATCAAAATGAAGTCTTCCCTTAGTGCACATGATGTTTGGGATATTGTAGAGAAAGACTACAGTGAACCACAAAATAAGGCATCACTATCCTAGTCTGAAAATGATAGTTTAAAAGATTCAAGAAAGAAGGACAAGAAGGCTCTCTTTCTGTTCTATCAAGCCTTACATGATGACAATTTTAAGAAAAATTTCAAATACAACCTCTGCTAAACAAGCATAAGAGAAGCTTCAAACATCATATAAAGGAGAAGAAAAAGTGAAGAAGGTGCGTCTGTAAACTCTAAGAGGAGAGTTTGAATCTGTGCATATGAAAGGAGGTGAGTTTGTTACTGATTATTTTTTCAGAGTTTTGGTTGCTTCTAATTAACCAAAAAGAAATGGTGAAAAGTTAGAAAATGTGGGAATAATGGAAAAGATACTTCGCTCATTAGACCTGAAGTTTGAGCGTATTATTGTAACTATAGAAGAGACTAAAGACTTAGAGGAAATGAAGATTGAGCAACTTCTAGGCTCATTATAAGCCTGTGAAGAGAAGAACAAGAAGAAGTAAAGAATCGCAGAGCAACTACTCAAACTACAGCTTAAGGATATGCATGAAAGCCAAGGCAATGAAAGAAATCAACATGGTCGAGGCAGAGGCAGAGGTCGCAGACAAGGTGGAAGCCATGGTCGTGGATGAGGTTGGAGTTCTTACAATAGCAACTTCAACAACTATAAGAAAGGTGAAAGTTCTACAAGAAGTCATGGGAGAGGCAATTCAAACTCAAGGTATAATAAATCCCAAGTTCAATGTTATAATTGTCATAATTATGGGCATTATGCTTCAAAATTTAGAGCTCCCAGCAGTAAGGTTGAAGAAAAGACCAATTATGTTGAAGCAAAAATCGAGGAGAAGGAGACAGTGCTACTAACCTACAGAGATAATATTGGAGATTAAAGAAATACTTGGTACCTTGACACTGGTGCAAGTAACCATGTGCGTGGAAAAAGAACTATATTCATAGAGCTCAGTGAATAAATGGATGGCAATGTTTCCTTTGGTGTAATTCAAAAATATTATTAAAAGGAAAAGGTAACATCCTTATTCGTGCTGAAGATGGTAGTCATCAATTAATTTTTGATGCCTATTATGTGCTTGATATGACATGCAATATTTGAAGGTTAGGTCAGCTCTTAGAAAAAGGCTATGATACTCACACAAATGATTGTTGTCTTTTTGTAAGAGATGGCGAAGGAGATTTAATAGCCAAAGTAAAAATGTCAAAGAATAGACTGTTTTCTTTGAATATTTAAAATGATGTTGCAAAGTATTTGAAAGCTTTTTACAAAGATGCATCTTGGTTATGGCATCTTCGATTTGGGTACCTCAACTTTAGAAGCTTGGAAGTATTATTGAAGAAGAGAATGGTGAGAGGGCTACCTTGCATCAACCATCCAGATCAATTTTGTGAAGGGTGTTTATTTGGAAAGCAGTTCAGAAATAGCTTTTCCAAGGAATCATACTCAAGAGCCAAGAAGTCATTAGAACTTATTCATATCAATGTGTGTGGGCCAATTACTTTACGCTTTCTCGGTAAAAATAACTATTTCATTCTTTTTATTGATGACATTTAAGAAAAACTTGGGTATATTTCTTGAAGCAGAAATCAGAGGTCTTTGAAGTATTCAAGATATTTAAAGCTGATGTGGAGAATGAGAGTGGTCAGAAGATTAAAGCAATAAGATCATATCGAGGAGGAGAATTCACTTCAAAGGAATTCCAAGAGTTCTGTAAAACAAATGGTTCAACATTTTCTCACTGTTTCGAGATTCCCATACCAAAATGGCGTTGTAGAAAAAAATAGAACCATCATTGATTTGGAACGAAGCATGCTCAAAAGCAAGCATTTACCGAAAGAATTTTAGGCTGAAGCAGTGGCTACAACAGTCTACCTGTCCAATCGATCTCTAACAAGAAGTGTTTGGGGAAAGACACCGTAAGAAGCCTAAAATTGAGGAAGCCCCTTTATGGATTGAAGCAAGCTCCTAGAGCGTGGAATAGTAGAATTGACAAGTATTTTCAATTGAGTGGCTTCATTAAATGTTCATATGAACATGCCCTTTATTTCAAAATCAAAGATGGAGATGTATTAGTCATATGCCTGTATGTGGACGATTTGATCTTCACCGGGAGCAACCCCAACATGTTTAAAGAGTTCGAAAAAGAAATGACAATGGAGTTTGAGATGATAGACATTAGGCTTAATGATATAAAGTTAGTAAGTTTTAAACACTTATTGCAAAAAACAAAAATCTAATTATCTAAATAGCAAAAATTAAAAAGCTCACAATTATGCAATTTATCATAAGCAAAACTAATTTAATCAGTTATCTTGAGTTAGGGAGGGCTTCATTCTCTCTATGAGTGTTATCTCTGCTTTGAGTAGAGCTTAAATAGTTGAAATGTCGATTCTTTCATGGAATTACCAAGGTTTAGGCAAATCTCTCACAGTTAAAGTTCTTCGTCAGCTACTAAACAAGTACAAACCAAAACTTTTCTTTCTCATAGAGACAAAATAGTCGAAGGAATACATGGAAAATCTCAAAACAAAATGTCACTACAGCCATGGTGTCTATGCAGATCCGATTGGCAGCTCAGGTGGCCTTAGTTTGTGGTGGAATGATGAATGGGGAGTGTAAAAATAGACTATGCCATGACACTATATAGATGCCTTAATCATAGTGGATGGTCAATGGCACTTTACCGGAATCTATAGAGATCTGAGAAGAGATTTAAGAAATGAGTTATGGGGAAGAATATGAAGACTAGATATCAAGGCAACCATTCTGTGGTTACTAATTGGAGCCTTCAATGGTTGTTTATACAATCATAAAAAAAAGGGGTAAATCTCTTAACATAGACCCAGTTGAACCCTTTCAAAGATCTAATTGAGGAATGTGAGCTATTAGTTCTAGGATTCAAAGGAGGTTCCTTTACCTAGCACAACAAGCAAGTAGGAGACAGAAGCATCTAAGCAAGGCTAGATCGGGCTCTCTACAAGACAGAATGGAGAATGAAACATGAGTTTGCTCAAGTAACACATGAATATTTTCTTAGTTCCTATCATCGTCCATTAGGACTATGACTTTATACTGAGTCCAAACTGAATGGTAGGAAGTTTAGGTACGAAGCAAAATTGAACTAGATAAAAGAATTAATTAAAGCCACTTGGGAAGCAAACCTCTGACCAATACAAAATATGTGTACTCTTGAACAAAAATTGTAGAATCTAAAGCCTTTTAAGCAGGTGGTTAGAACAAAAAGTGGTAATTGCCAACTCAAACTTAATACTTTAAAAACACAACTAGCATCTATAATGTCATGAGACTATGATGGAGGTAGGAGGAGGATGAGATTAGAATCAGGGTAGAAATCAAGAAGCTATATGATTAAGAGGAAGTCAATTGGCTCTAGAGGGCTCATGTGCAGTGGCTACGAGAGGGAGATAGGAACACTAAGTACTTCCATCTCATAGAAATTTAAAGGCAGCAATTCAACCACATTAAAAAGATCCTCATATCAGATGGCAAATGGATGATAACAGAAGAGCAAATTAAGGACATTGTTATCACTCACTTCAAATGAATTTATGGATTTGTAGAACCTCAAAGCTCGAGAAGAATAATCAAGAACATTCCATACTTGGTGACTGAAGAAATGGACGCAGCCTTAGTTAAAGAACTAAATATGGAAGAAGTAAAAGAAGTAGTCTTTTCTTTAAGCAAGTTCAAATCGCCTGGTCCATATGTCTTCTCAGGAGCCTTTTATCACAACCATTGGGATGTGGTGCATAACGATATGGTAAGCTTGGAAAGAAACTTCTTTACTACTTTGAAGTTACCTAACAGACTCAATAGTGCCTCCATAGCTCTAGTGCCAAAATCCAAAAGCCTAATTTCCTTTGATGATTACAGGCCGATAAACTATTGTAATTTCGGTTACAATGTAATTTTTACAATTCTAGCAAATCAATTGAGGCCCTGGCTACTTCTTATCATCTCTCGAAATCAATCAATATTTGTATAAGGCTAGAGCATTCAAGACAACATAATTTTGAACCATGAAGTAATGCATGCTCTCAAAAATAAGTTCAAAGGTTCAAGAGGGTTTTATGCTTCAAAACTTGATTTTGCAAAAGCTTATGATAGAGTTCAATGACATTTTCTCAAGTCTGTTATATAGGAATTTGGCTTCCATGATCAATGGAATCGATGAGTTTAGGAGTGTGTAACAACAGTCAAGTACTCCATCTCAATCAATGGTAGTAGCTCCAACTTCTTCTCTCCCCATCGGGGCCTTTGCCAAGGAGACCCACTTTCACCATACCTCTTTATAATTATGGCAGAAGATCTATCCTGCTCTTTTCTCAAATTTCAGTCTCTAAGTCAAATCAAAGGCATCCAATTAGCCAGGCACTGCCGAGCTTTTACCCACTCCTTCTTCATTGATGATTCAAGCATTTTCGGGGAAGCTACTATGGTGGAGTCTGGGTTAATCAAAGGTATTCTAAATGAATTTCTAGCAAAATCAGGTCTGAAGGTTAACGCTCATAAATCTGAATTTTTCTTTAGTAGAAGCATGTATGACCAGACTAAAAGCACCATCTGTGAGCACTTTAAAATAGCTAAATCTCGATATGCCATGAAGTATCTAGGACTGCTTGTGGATTGGGCTAAATCTAGGAAGCAGTTGTGAAACTTCCTCATTGAAAAAGCTAGGAACAAAATTTAATCCTGGAAATGTAGATTCCTCTCTCAAGTTGGAAGAGAGGTGATGATAAAAGCCATTATACAATCCTTCCTGGCATATATCATGTCTCTCTTTAAATTGCTTACATTTATTGTTCATGAGTTAGAGAGGCAAACCAAGAACTTTTTGTGGGCTTAAAACCAGGATGATAAAAAAAATTCATTAGGCAAGGTGGTCCGAAATGACCAAAACAAAAAAAGTGGAGGCATGGGTTTTTGAGAGTTGCATCTTTTCAACAAAGTCTTGTTAGGAAAATTCTGTTGGAGACTCATTCAAGCCTTGGATAGCCTAAGTGCCAGAGTCCTCAAAGGGAGATACTTCCCTTTCACAAACTTCTTCATTGCCAAACAGGGTGCAAAGCCTTCGTGGTTATGGAGTAGTATTCTTCAAGGCAGAGAAATAACGAGGAAAGGTTGTAGGTGGAACATTCATTCAGGGGATTCCATCAACCTGTGGACGAAGCCCTAGATCCCTTTATCACTAGATTTAAAAATCCAAACTAGAAAGCTTGGAAATTATAACATCTACACGATTCACGATCTAATCAACAGATATACTATTCAATGGAACTACGATATCATAAGAAGGCTTTTTACTTTGGAAGAAAGTATAGCTATTTAGAGCATTCCGATCCATATGGGCAATGATGATAATCTGTACGCTTACGGTAAGTGCACAAGTTGTCAAGTAATATAGTAGTGAGTAGAGTATCGTTTCCACAGGGATTGGGGACTAAACAACTATTAATCTCAATTGTATTTGTTTAGAGCTATCAATAATGGTTTGTTTAAGGCAAGTAAATAACTAAAATAATAAACTAACTAAAGAATGTAATCAAGGCTATTGTAAATCAAATTAACAAAGAAATAATCAATGTGAAAGACATGTTGTTGGGGAAATGGTACACCACATTATCATTAATCCAAATAATAGATTAGTTCAAGGTCTATTGCACACCTCAAGCTTTTATAAACCGATTAACAATCTCTCTCGACCAATGCTAATCTCACAAATAAGCATCAATTAAATCTCACAATATGACTTAATTCTCATCATCATCATACAATAAGATAAAATCTAACTTGTAAGGCAATAAGCAAACCTAAAGAGGATTAAATCTACAAAGCTTTCTTAAGTCATTGATAAATCTAACAAGTATTTGTCGGTCTATTAAATCCACCATCTCTCAATGCATAGATTCAAACAAAGGATGCATTTGGCCACAATAAATCAATGCTCAACAAACACAATATGCAATTTATAAACAAGAACTAATATATTAAATGAGCTCAAATCAAATGGGTTTCCAAAATCCCAACAACATAAAAGAACTTAGCCACTCATGGCTATTATATCCATCATTCAATATTTAAATTACACACAAAGGACTAGGATTAGGAAGAGATAGAGAATTGTTATCAAAAGGAGCTTGAATCTTCAAATGGGTCTCTCTCCTTCAGCTTCTTTTTCTCATCTTTATCCTCCTTCCCTTCCTTCTCTTCTGTGGTGTTTCTTGTGAGTGAGAGAATGTGTGAGTAGAATGTCCTCCTCCCCAAGTAATTCATGGCCTTTTGTCCCTTTTAGCATCTTCTAGAACATATCCTTTCACCTCCCCTGAGATTTTTCTCTGAATCAGTACACCTCCGTATGTTCTGTGCTAGAAACGTACCAGTTGTGATCATACAAGATTCGCACTCGTGCATGATGGGTTCTCGGGTAAAGGTTGCGATCGTACACAAGTCGTGCTCGCAACATATGCATCTCGCTGAAAGGTTCGTGATCGCACACAGGCTGCGCTCGCAACAAAAGCAATTAGCTATAAGAACCCGTGATTGCATATAATCCATGCTAGCAAAAAGCTCGACATCACTTTGGGGTTGACATCTGGGCATATCTGTGATCGTGCATTCAACCACGATCACGGCAATAGACAGCTCTGCTGTAACTCTGCTCTTTTCTTCTTCTTTTTGCTTCTTTTCTCCACTAAAGCACCTTTTAACTCAGTTTCCCTATTAAAAACAAAGAAAATTTAAAAGTATCTATTTCTATATGCTTTTCTATACTAAATTAAAATGTACAAATGTATGTAAATTAAAGTCCTAAAATTATCCATAATTTGACACTAACTTAGTCAAGATAAGTTGATTTGGCACTTTGAGAAAATAGGCACTTACTCAGTTAAATATGCCTATAGGCTGTTGAAGCAGTTCCAAAGAGAAGACAATTTGCATCACTCCACCTCTATGACAAGTAAACCCAAAATGGTGGAGCTCATCTAGTCCTTAAGTATCCCACCAAAAATTAAAAATTTCATTTGGAGATGCATAAAGAATGCACTTGCAATAGGAGAAAGCTTGTCTAAAAGGGATGCAAGAATAATCCTGTATAGCAAAGATGCCAACAAAGCCCGAAATCTTTAGAGCATCTCCTCTCTATATGCTCTCATTCAAGGCTAATATGGTAGGCAAGCTCAGTAGGATACATGCCTAATTCAACATGCTTTAGATCCTTTGCAAATTGGTGGATAGACACTTCAAGAATGATTTGTGATAGTGGCAAAATAGAGACACTCAATCTCATTATAGGAATTTGTTGGCATATCTGGAAATCTCGAAACAATCTAATCTTCAACGAAAAGCTAGATAACACCCCACAAACAATAGACAAAATCAACAGTGGTGGTCAATATTACAGAACTTGGACCATTAGAAGGAATACCACCCGACCCCAATAATCTAGTAACCAGCTCAAACTTGGGTAGCCCCTACAGAAGACGTCTGAAAAATCAACTGCGACGCCTCCTTTAACCTTAACACTTACAGATGTAAGCTTGCTTTTATCTGCTGAGATAGCAAGGCCGGGCCATTCACTTATCCACAAAGTCTTGCCACTATTACTCCGCTCTCCAATCTGAAGCTATGGCTATCCGGGAGGCAGTTAAATTTTCTCTCAACTTTCCTCGCCAATAATTCATCAAAGAAAACTGATTGCAACAATGTTGTACAAGCATTTCAGACCCACAAAGAATCTATTCCTCGGGAACTAGAAGCAGTGGTGGAAGATGTTAGAAGGTATCATAGCAGCTGTGATAACTCGCACATCAAGTTCATCCCCAGATCAGCAAATGGTGTCGCAGATTGGCTATCTAAAAACAATAGTAGTTTGATAATGCTAGATCAAGAATTTAATGTCCACCCCTAGTTACAACATCTCTGACAAAAAGATATGGCTTGTAATTCTAATGTAACTTGATTCTGTTTTCAATGGAATTCT
>CATIWM010242456.1:0-15351 GCA_949671775.1 Mallotus repandus
AATGTGAACTTTATGATAAAAATGGAAAATTTATCAAAAAAGGAAAATAAAAATTACAAAAATAATAAAAATACAATTAGTATAATAAGATTGATAAAAATACAATTTTCATCATAAAAATGTGAACTTTATGATAAAAATGGTAAATTTATCAAAAAGGGAGAATAAAAATAACAAAAACAATAAAATTCAATTAATATAATAAAAATGATAAAAATACCAATTTTGCCATAAAAATGTAAACTTTATAGGGTATCAACACCTAGGATGATGGAATTGAAGTGTTTTAACATTATTTTCTATTTTAAAATGATTTTATTTTGATTTTCTTTTCAACTCAAACTCTTCTTAATAAGCTTTTAAATATGATACTTGCTCTTTCCTTTGAATGATGTTTGTGATTGTGCCTTTTGGTGTTTATGTGACTTGTTGTTGATTGTTTTATTAGTATTTCTTGTGATTTATGACTTATTTTAGTGTGGATTTTTGTCTACAGTGTTGATTAGTGTGTGTTGTGCTCTAATCATCAATTATAATAATCTGTGGTCCATGCTCGTTATTTATGCATGTTAATTGAGGCAATTTAGGGTTTTTTTTTTTATTGAATTGTTGTTTATTTGTGAGTCAATTTAACTTCTAAATGCAATTGGTATCCTTTTGATGTCTTGAATCAAATTGGGGTTTGATTCTTATTATCTATAGTGTTAATTTGTCAAGTTATTATCTAATGTTGCATTCTTGATTATACTAACTCTTATTTACTCTTATCTAAACTATACTATAAATACTACATAATATCTCTACTTCTCCCATTTTTCTTTGCATTATTGCATTTTCATGCATTTATGTGCCTTTATGCATATCACTTGCTTGATGCATATCACTATTAGGTGTGCGCTCATTTCTTAATCCTCTAGATGTATATTTGCATGCACCATGACATGCATTAGCAACATACTTGCATGAGTTTCAAAATTGAATTATGGTGCATGCACCTATAGATCATACATTTGCATTAGGATCATACATTGCATTATATATATATGTGTGGACACCCTCGCTTTGATCGACCCACAACAAAAGTCCAATGATGAGGAAATACAGATTTTGAATGCAAGAGGACCTAGAACTTTCTTTAGAAATAGACTTTAGAGCCCAAAACCTTAATTGAGCCCAAAACACCTAGTCATGACCCAAAATTTCAAATTTAAGCCCAAAAGCCCATTGGCTTATGTCCCAAGCCCGAAGAGGCGATGCCTCTTTTGCTTAGGTTCGATGAGGCTCTGCTTAGGCTCAATGAGGTGACGCCTCATCGAAGAGGCGACGCCTCTTTTGTGGCTGACCTACTTTGCATTAAATGCTATTTATTGTTGCATTAAGTAGGAAATGGTCCACATTATCGCTGATCTGGAGATTTGGGCGTAGAAATGGGACTTTTGGGGTAGAATTGAGCTATAAGAGAGGAAAGGCAATGATGAAAAAGACAAGGTGGATTTTTTTGAAAAAAAAGAGAAAAAAAGAGAGAGGTTTTATAGATGAGTTAGCCATTTTTTAGAAAAAAAGGAGAAAAGAAGGGAAACAGGAGAGACCGTTAGGAGAAAAGAAAGAAAAGAAATAAACGAAGTAGAAAAGAAGAGAGGAACAAGGGTTTTAAACTTAAAGAGTTGATTTTTTTGAGGAAGAAGAAGGCTTTCTTGTATTCAAAATATTCAAGTCAATTAACCAAGCTCTAAGGTCTTAGTTAGGAGTATCGAACGTGTTCAAATCAGTGAGAATCCCCACTTTTAAGTTGAAAGTTGTCTATTTTATATAAAAGTTTAATTCCTTGAATTTCCATACTTGTCGTTGTGTTTATTGCCTATTTGAGGTCATATGGAAGGCCTGAGTCTGTGAAATACTAAATTTCAGTTGTAAGTTTCAGTGCATTTTGTATGTATATTAAAGTTGCTTAGGATTTAAGAAAAATAGATTTCTGTGTTCCTGCTGAAGCGGCGACGTCTCTTCAAAGAGACATCGCCTCTTCATGATGAGGCGAATTGTGATCGCCCCTTGGCCAGGAGGCGACACATTTACGAAGAGGAGCCGCCTCTCTGCCAAAGTCCTGCATGAATCAACTTTGAATTCTATCATATATTTTGCATGATTTATGTTTATTTTGTACTTGTACCATGTAATACCCCTTTTTACATGTAGACATTGTGACATGAGGTCTAATTAGATATTGATTCATGTTTAAGTGAGTATTCATGCCTATTTCGCATACCTTTAACTTAATTCATTTTTTTTGTAAATAATAATTGTTGTTTTGTGTGAAAAGGCTATTCCTTGAGTTTTGCAGGAATCTTTGAGTGATTTTAATCAAATCATCAGGAGTATATCTCCTTAATTAGTTTTTGAGAGGATTTCTTGATGATTTAATTCTAGTTTATTATTGGTTTATTTGTAGTTTATTTTACTTTTATTTGAAGTAAAATGTTGTAATCCCTAATCCCTTCCCCCTTTATTTTGAATGAATGTTTGTAAATTCATTACTATTACTTGTAATAAGTGTTGGGTTAATAAGCATAAAAAGGACTAATGTGCAAACTCGGGCATTAAATATAATACTGAAAATGAGTGTAATGCAACGATATTAAGGGAATAATCTAGTAATCAAAGATAATAAAATACAAAACAGACACGGAGGCCAACTGCAAGGTTGGGTAGACATTGAAAAGCCCATACCCAGTTTTCGAACTCGATCTCTAATGACGACTTTTAGGAACCTTCGTGGAATCCAGTTGCTGTATAGTGTGTCTCAGCTTACATCCGGGTGGCGACTCACTCTCCATTTTAGGCCACCAAGCCCATTTTGTATTCCCTACCAGGCCCTGAGCTTGCATAGTATCATGGTCACCAAACACTTAAGCGCGCAATTAACCCCATCGCCAATAATATATATGTATATATCTTGTTATCAATCTCTAGATCTCAATCATAATTATTAATTCCTACTAAAGTTTACTAACTTTTACTAACATTTACTTTTATTGTTAATACTTTCCAAGAACGTTTATTTATTGCTCATTACTCTTGTTTATCAATTCTCAATTTATATCTATTTTTATGTTATCTATTGTTACATTCTATTATATGAATCATAATCATACTCCAAGATCTCAATCTCATTCTTTTTATATTATGAATTCTATTAATGTTTTATGTCTCATCTTAATTCCATCTCAATCTCTACTCTCATCTCCTTCTCTAATTTCGCTTTTAATTTATCTTTAATATTTTTAATCTTACCATTATATGCTTTTTTCTTCAATTACTTATGCTTTATTTAGTTTAGATTCTTTTTCAACATCGTATTATTATTATTTCAAATATGTTGTTGTAATTACATAATTAATTGCTTGAAAATGGGGAAAACAAGAAATATTGAAAATGAAACATAGTTATTATTAGAATAAGTACAAAATATCATTTTTAGTATAGTGAATGAACAAGGTTTAATCACAGTTTATGTGAAAAGAAATTAAGAAAAAGAAATGTAGAGAATGAATTTGGAAAAGTCATTGTAAAAATGCTTTTTAATGTCAATTATTGAATATAATGATTTAACATTGTTATTATAACAAATGAGATTAAACATAGAAAGCATGTGAAAGGATTTATTTTAGTTTAAACCATTAATTATCCAAGAAAGCACATTAAAGCAACACGAAGATATTTGAAAGCACATTAAAGCAACAAGAAGATATTTGTTTATTGTTAGTACATTTTTGGTTTATGATACCAAATTAAACACAAATTGCAAAGGTAACAAGGGAAAATTCAATACAATTAATTATATAATTACAACAACATATTTGAAATAATAATAATAATACGATGTTGAAAAAGAATCTAAACTAAATAAAGCATATAATGGTAAGATTACAAATATTAAAGATAAATAAAAAGGGAAATTAGAGAAGGAGATGAGAGTAGAGATTGAGATGGAATCAAGATGATACATAAAAAATTAATATAATTCACAATATAAAAAGAATGATTGCATGCACCCTGACATGCATTAGTAACATACTTGCATAAGTTTCAAAATTGAATCATGTTGCATGCACCTATGGATCATACATTGTGTGTGTATATATATATATATATATATATCTTGTTATTAATCTCTAGATCTCAATCTCAATTGCTAATTCCTACTAACGTTTACTAACTCTTACTAAATTTTACTAACATTTACTTTTATTGTCAATGCTTTCCAAGTAGGGTCGGCCCTACTCAGCATCCGAATAGTATGAAGATGCCTCGTCTATAAAGAGCCTAATCCTACTAACATAAACATTCAAACCTAATGCTTTATCTAATGGGTGAATGAGATTCCAAGTGAGGGATTCAAGTTGTCCTAAGTTCCTAATTGTAAAATTTCTCGGGTGATACCGAGTGGTAACTCTTATTTCTTCTGGCTGGGTGAAGGGTTGTAAGTGCATTTATGCTATCCCTAAGCTCATTTTGTACTCCTCTCACTAACCCTTTATTTTCCCATAACAAGGAAAAAAGGTTTTTGATCCAAATGGTACTGAGTCAGACCCGCTAGTGTTAACAGTGGTGACTCCACTAGGGATAAAGGTGTTGATCTCAATGTTTGTACTTTGCTTCTAATTATGTATACTATTTTGGACCAACTTGCTTTATGACACTTTTGACACAAGCACAAGCCTAAATAACCCTGATGGTGTCAAATTATGATTAACCATAACTCCACTCAACTCATGGGTAGATTAGTTTGGCATTATCACTTTCAACCTTAACTTACTTCAAGAGAAAATACCGGGCTCATCTGACTACAATTTGTAATCCTAGTCTTTAAGAGGGTGGTAGTCTTCTCTTAAGTTTACAAAAGATGTTGGGCCCCTCTGGCCTTGGCCTCTATCTCTATCTTAACTCATAATGGAGGGCATCTCGCTAAATTAACCCTCGACCTTTACCCTGACTAACTTATGTAGTGGCCTTAGAAATTTCTACTAGGTTTGCAACCTATCTGACATGTGTTTGCTTGATTTGTGTATATATGTAGTGTTTTGGTTTAACTGAGTCCTTAGTGACATGAATATCTTATACTTCGCTAACTAGATGCAAGCTAACCCTTATTAGACTTTTTATCCATTTGAACCTAAATGGTTGGTGCAAGCCAAGTTAGTCTATCATGACATATTTGTTACATACTGTTTGTTTCTTATGATCTAAAATAGTTAATATTATTTAGGTCATATGTCTTAAACATTATGACTCTTATGGTTATGATAGATTGACTAATTTGCTAAAACCTCAAGGTCAGAATAGGTATGTTTTGTCTAAAAAGAGTAAGCTTAAGATATCTTAATAACCTAACCTTAATTATAAGGATACCATGTCCGTAAGGTTATTTTGATATCCCATGTTTTCAATAACTTGAATCTAATAATCAAATTATAATATATCTATATTACCATAGGTCCTTTAATATCTTAACCTGTGTAATCCAAGGGAGCAGTAATTTTGACCCCGATATATCCAAATAAACTAGAAAGTTTGGAACTGATTGTGATACAAATCCAATGGTCATAATAAGCTAATATATGGTTTATATCTATCATTTGTTTAGATATATATGGATTAAAATTTTAAGTTCGTTATGTCTTGATGACCTAATGTGGTTATTCCTATATCACAACTTTGGTAAAAAAAGGTTACCTGGTTTAAAATATTCTAGTACTATGAAATTTTGTTCAAATCAAACCTTGCATGTAAACATAAATCACCCGTATATGTTAATTTTCTTTTTGAAAGACACAAGCTGGCTCATCCTCAGATGATGTTCTGGTAAGCCCCACTTAGGATAGAAATTGAAGAATCATCTGTGTAGTAGAGATAAGGTTGGAAGGGACTCTATTTACTTTTGTTTAATATTTATTTATGTTTAGTTGCATATATTCATTTATTCATGTATACATATATTATTTCAATGCATTCATTCATGCATTATTTCAATGCATGAATACATGTTAATACATGTACAATCATCATAGGTAATCCATGAAGTGTCTCAACGCCACAATTTTGTTAGAGGAGAGAAAAAGGAAGATTAGTCAAGTTTATTATTGAAGGATCATCATAGCCTGTTAGGATGGAAGAAGTTGATAAGAGAGTAAATAAGTACATTCAGAATAATTTAAGTTAGTTATTACAAGCTGCTAAGGAGATTAAAAGACCAATATACAGGTAGTGGCACCTCCACCACTTCAAGGAGATGGTAGTGGGGAAAAAGAAGTAATTATTGAAGGACCACCTTTGATTGAGGAATATATTAAAGCTTATGAGGCTTGGAAGACATAGTCTAATGGAAAAACACCATTTATGACAAGTGCAGTTAGTGAGGAAAATAAAGTAATGATGGAAGAATATGCTCAGATTATGAAACAACTTCAGAGGTTATAAACTCAAGTGAAGAAAACTTCCATAAGTTTTGATATTGATGAGTTATGTGCATTTGGGAATCTTAATCATCCTCTAAAGTTTAAGATGCCTGAAATGACAAAGTTTTCTGACATTGGTGATCCAAAGTTACACCTTCAACATTTCAAAGCTATAATGTCTATTATTTTAAGACTGACAGATGATCAAATTTTGGGGTTGTTCTCATTTTCTTTTCAAGGTTCAACCCTTACTTAGTACCTTTGACTTGATAATACTATAAATGTGAAAGAGAATTAGAAGGAAGTTATAAATCAGTTTCTTTAGCAGTATTCCTATTGTACTTAGATTAAAATCTCATTGTTTGGACCTGCAAAGTTTGACTCAAATGTCAAATGAATCTTTTGCTAATTACATTACAAGGTTTAAAGAGTAAGGTGCTTGTATGAGAAATAAATCCAGATGAGATTAATCAGGTGAGAATTGAATAGGAAAATGCTCAAGACACTATTAGACAAAAAATTGGGTCAAGTGTGAGATCATTTGTAGATTTGAATTATGCTAGGGTTCAAGCTGAGAGGATTACTAGATTTAGGCAACCCTCACAAGTTTAAAAGAAGGGAACTCAAGCTTCCTATATTTTGAAAGTTGCTGCTATCATATCTTCTCATGTAATAGCAAATATAAGACCTCCAAGGCAGTTTTTGAAGTTTCTTGTGCCATTGTCAAAGGTATTTGATAGGTTGTATAAGAGTAGAATGTTGAAGCCATTGGAACCAAAGTCATTACCAATTATTCTTCCAACTAATCACAACCCAAAATAATTTTGCTAGTATCATTAGCAAGTGGGACACATTATTAATAACAGCTTTAGGCTCAAGCATGCAATTCAAGATCTCACTGATCAAAGCAAGATTTTGAATCTAGAGCAAACTAAGCCTACACAAGAGGTTAAAAAAGTAATGATGAATGAAGATGAATGTGTTAAAGAAAGAGTTTTTGATGAAGCATTTTGAACAAGTCAATAGTAGAAAAAGGGCTAGGGAGGAGAAGGATTATCAAAATATTGATCAATCAAGTCTTGCATTTGGCTATGTTGTCACTTACCGTTCGCATTAGTGCAAGTTCCTTTTGAAGAAGTGGTTCCACCGGATTGGACTTTTATAAAACAACCAAGTTATTAAGAGGTTTGGCAAACTTTGGGTGAACAATGAGGAAAGTTTGACTATATGGTGAAATAAACTAAATCACCCTTTGTTTATGTTCAATTTGATTCCAACTGGTTAGGGTAATGAATTTAATGACACTAAAGAAATGAACTATTATGCCAATTACTTGGATGATCATATTCTCTAGGTGTTGGGTTTCGTGATACTAAATGCAGCAAAAATTAAAATTTTTATCACAAACCCTAACCAGAATCCATGTAATTTGATTAATTGATTTAATTTAAGGTTTTTAAACCCTTACCACAAACACAAGTAGAGGCTAGATTGCTGGAAGGGAGAGAGGAGGTTCACACCGGTGACACCTTACCTTGAGCTTTTTGCTTTTTATGATCGGATTGAGACGTCTTTAAAAGAATGCGTCCCCTACTGGTATCCACATGAACAACCCTTGATTAAAACGAATCTATGTGTGCTAGCACCTTCTTGATTGTCTCACAAAATCAAGAACGAAAGAACTTTATGTTTTGTTTTCTCAAAAGGGAGAGAAAAATGAATTTTAGGTGGCTGAAGTGATAGACGTATATGAAACCCTAGAGAACATGATATATTTATAAACTTCTCAATTAGGGTTTCACTTACGAAAATGCCTTTTGGTATATACCACT
Organism: Mallotus repandus; assembly: GCA_949671775.1. Classification (NCBI taxonomy): domain Eukaryota; kingdom Viridiplantae; phylum Streptophyta; class Magnoliopsida; order Malpighiales; family Euphorbiaceae; genus Mallotus; species Mallotus repandus. The sequence continues at coordinate 8,285 of CATIWM010242456.1, forward strand.
TTTAATTCCGATTTGAATTAAATACTAAAACAAAAATATATTTTCTATTTATTTAAGATAACCATTACCTTAAATAAATAATATATATATATATATATATATACGAATTTATATATATGTATATTTATTTCCATAGAGTTTAACTGGGCTTGGTAAACCCATATTCATTTTGGGCCTATTCCAAGTGTGTGACCCTATAGGTTCACATAACGTTGGCAGTGGGCCTAAAATCCCTATTTAGGCCTATAAGTCATAATTAGCCTCTAGCAAGACATTATGACTACCCAAGTTATGTGACAACCAATAATCCGACATACCTTAATTTATAGTATATATTATAGTCCCTTTATCACATAATATCTTAATTGAACATAAGGCATCATTTATGTCATCCTTATATAATTCAATAATATTATGACTTGATTCTAAGTAGACTGAGAATGATAACTCTTTATCAATACACTTCAGCATGGCCATGCATTTTCTTTCAGTCTATCTTATCAAAGGGCCCATATATATCTTACTCATATTAAATGAGGGATAAACTCCTCAGTCACTCACATTCCTCACATAACTCATTTCAAATCTAACAACATTCTATTCCATTATCCTGTTAAAGACAATGTTAGAATGTGTCAAAATATAAAATAGTTATGTAGAAATCCATGGTGATTTTAAGGTCGAAGAACTAAAACAATATTATTGTAATGAGAATAACTTATAACAATTATCTATGTAGTATTCTCACAGTGGGTCAATCTAGTACATCATTTCGTTAAATAGTACCTATGAGTTGACTTAATATCTCATATTCATGATTAGCAAAACATAATCATCAGTCAACATCAAACTAGTCTTAATTCATTATTATGACCAGGGATAATTTGAATAGAACTCATATTTAATCCAAAGGTTTTACTATCAAGTCACATACTTGATGACCTTAGAAAGAATTAACTATTCAAGTAATTATCATAACATAAAAATGATAATGAAAGTGCCTCTTTATTAATAAAATGATAAAGTCAAATCATAGTCACATATAATTGATCTAGTGCATACCACTAACACTAGGTAGGAGAAAATTCATGAAATTTGCCTCAGAATTTTTGGGAGTAAATGGAAGGAGAGGATTCTTGTTATGATAATCTCCATTTGGACTTTACTGACTTATGGGAATGGTATGAGTCATGTCACTAGAAGTGGAAAGTACTATCCAGATCCTCCTATACCACAAAAAGAAGGGTCGTCAATACTAGATAAAAAGAAATAAAAAGTGTCCAAAGAGGAAAAGGAAGATACTGTCTTGAAGCAATTAAAGCAGATGAAAGCTAATACTAGTGTGTGGAATTTACTTGTTACATAAAAAAAACATAAGGATGCTATGTATAAAGCTTTTGAGAAGCTATTAGTTTCTATAAAATCTACTCCTAAAGAGTTTTTTATATTGGTAGGTTTCAAAGATAATATTAAAATTTTATTTTTTGATAAGGACTTGACCGAGTTGGGAAGGAAATATAATAGAGCTTTGTAAATCCAAGTTGAGGTAAAAGGCTTTGGAGTCCCATATGTTATGGTTGACGATGGATCATTAATTAATGTTTGTCCTTTCAAGGATCTAGAAATGTTAAATATGAAAAAAGAAGATCTCACGAAGTCAAATGTAGTCATTAAGGTATATGATGATTCAAAGAGAGGTATTGAAGGCACTTTCAAGGCTGTTGTAAAAATTGGGCTAATTGAGAATGTGGTTGAGTTTGTAGTGCTTAACATTCTAATCACCTATAGGTTACTTTTGTGATGACCTTAGTTCCATCCTCTAGGAGGAGTTCCATCCTCTAGGATGAGTTCCTTCAACTCTCAACTAGAAAATCAAATTTCCTTACGAAGGAGGTGTAATGACTATTGAAGTTGAATCTAAAGATGGTTGTTATGTGGTTTATTCTGATTTGGGTTTGCCTAGATTTCAAGTTGCTCCCATTTTCCATGATTATAAGTAACAATGATATTGAAGAAGTCCAAGTTTGTACCTGGTATAAGTTTGGGTAAAAATCAACAAAGAATTATTCAGTTGCTAGATTTTAAGAATCAGATGCTTCTTGAGTTGAAATATGCCCTACACTAAGTATGGAACTACTCTCAGCATGTTTCTTGCCCATTTCTCCCAATTTTTGCAAGTTATCTTTGAACTCCTTTGGAATACTACTCTAAGCACACATCCAAAACTTTTTTTTTCATCTCCTTACCATGCCACTTCTTTGACCAGTTGGCATAAATGTGCCTAGCATACCAACGATGTTCTGCTGTAGGCAGAACCATTTCTATTGCGTTAATCAATCCTTGCAATAAAAAAGCCATGCTTACAAATTCATCATGTAATAAAGTACCTTAAAAACAACAGAAACAAAATGCAATTAGTACCTTCTGCATATCAGATATCATAGTAAGGTTACCACTATCACCCAGGTCAAGCTCTTGCACCATCCAATAAAGAAACCACCTCTAATTTTCCTTATTTTCTTTATCAATCATAGTCCAGTATAAAGGAAAGACCGATTATTCACCATCTACACGAACTGCTGTGAGAAGTTGGCCTTTACAAACCCCTTTCAAAAGGCATCCATCTAGAATAATAAAAGGTTTGTAACTAGCCTTCCATCCAGTTCTACATGCCTCAAAGCACATAAACATCCTTCTAAAAACTATTTTCCCTTCTCTTAATGCATCTTTATAAAGTTCAATTTCTGCCTTACTGTCTGGATTTGTTTTTTTAATTGCATCTGCAGAATCCTCTAAATACCCAAATTCCACCCTAAAGCTTCCATCCAGTTATTGTATTACTGATCTTTTAGCCCTCTTGCATTTTACAAAAGTAACACTGACCTTCAAAAGATTTTTAACATCCAGTTTCATATATGCTACTGGATACTTAGGATTTTTATATATTTTATCTTTGAAGTATTTGGCTAGAAAGGAAGTAGTACAACTAGGAAGGGAATAATGCATAAAGCACTCATGTGTGTCAACTAAAGCTTTTACAACCAATCCAAGATTTTGCCCATCTTTTGAAATAAGTAGCCTAAAAAGACAAGTATCCTGATTCATGCACCTAGCTCTTATTCTGAATGGTTCATTAGGATTAATTTTCAACTTGTAGCCAAATGACACATCATATTTGGCTATGGGTTCCTTTGCCTCTATTGCATTAACATAGGTCATTCTAAGGATGAAATAACCCTTGCCATCCTCTGAATCATATTTAACTCTTTTTTGAGGTGAGGCACTATTTTCTAACTCTCTTTCTTCCTCACTTTCATTTTATATTTCACTCTCAGATGAATCTAATTCATCTTTAGCACCCTCTTCACTTACATGTCCAGTAGGACCCTCATATGTACTACCCTTTACAATATTGTCTGCATGAGGTTCACTACCACCTACGTTCTCACCTTCTATATTAAATTGACTGTGTTTTATAGGTATGCCATGGGCTTGACTATTTTGACCAGTACTATTTTGACCATCTACACATGCCTCTTCACCTAAACCAACACAACTATGCTCATGTTGTTCATTACACTCAATGGTTATATTATACTTAATAGGCAGGATATTAGGCTCAAATGAAGGAGTGTCTACTTCATGGTCTGCATAGAATTGAATCTCACTAACCTACCAATTTTTGTTAATGTAATTTAAAGCGCTCATAATACTCGTATCTTCATGTAATAAAAAGAGTCCATTTTCAAGAAATTTCCCTGGTTCCCTTATAAATACCCTTTTAACATTTAGGTATCCTAATTGCTTTTGGTATTTGTGTTCTATATCTAAGTAACAAAGGTAATCTAGATCAAAGTCAAGAACAACATCTATCTTACCACCTACATATTCTAATTTCACACTATCAAACTCCCAATTTCCACCATAATTAAAAAGCAAATCAACAACTATTGTCATTCTGCATTTAAAAAAAATATTACCAATAGATCATGCTTTCAAATAAATTAATCAATTTATTGACTCAACTAATTTCAATAACATTATTTATTATCTCAAAATTGAGATATGTAAGAGGACCACAATATTCCAAGTGCAAAACACATGCTAGCAAATATAAAATTAAACAAAAAGCGACAAAAAGGCATTACTAAATCCTATTTTTTTTTCATTTTCAAATGACATGCAACCTTAATTGACTTTCCTTTGTCTTAAAATATTCTTCTTTCACAACTTTTGCGCATGTAAACCCTTAATCTTGTCTTTAATATTCTTCCTTTTGTTGGTTTCTCTTATAAATATTCTTCCTTTTAGGGTTTCATCTACAACTGAAGATTGGATGGGGTAGAGAAAGTGACATGTGCCTTTATTCTTTTTCAGATTTTGTTCTTTAGTTATTACATTAGGTATGGTATTTACTTTACTAAAGTTATTAGGAGAGATGGGCATTCATTGGTAATTAAAGGTGGTAAAGGTTCCCTCAACCATTTAAAATTGCTTTGGTGGGTCCCAATGTCGCCACATTAACCATCATCATAATGGCAGTAAATGGAAAAGTTGGGGTCTGTTAAATAAGGGGCTTGAAATGAAATAAATTTGAATTCCTGTGCCTAATTGAGACTAAAAAATGTTCCAAGGCCAATCCGCCCTTGTGTATAAGTAATAAGGGCAAATTTGTACCTTTATCCTTTATTCTTCGATCTTATCTCCATCGGCTTGTACTGCTTCTTTACACTCTTAAAACTGTGCCAACTCTTAGTGCCTTCTCGCTCTTGTCCATCGTGAATTTTGGCTTTCTACTTCAGTATTTACGTGTTTTCTTTTAAGTTCTTGTCTCTACTACTTCTTAATAATGCTTACCATGCTTTCGTTAATTTATTCCTATCTTGAGTGTAAATTGTACCTCGCAAGACAAAATAAAGAAGCAACAACTGCACATATTGAAAATAATTCTCATGGCTCATTAACTCTCTCTTTTTTTTTATATAAAATTTAATGTTTAATAAGTCCATAATTTAGAAATATCTATACATCAATTAAATAACATCATATATTATTATTTTTGTAAAAGAATTATAAAGTAGTATAACATGACTTACACATTATCCTTATGTTCATGCAATACTGTTGTTGTTGACCATTCTTAGGCACTCATATTTTGTTGTTTTGCATAATCTTGAATCCTTGCATCTTTTGTTACAAGGATAGGGTCTTCACTAAGTAACATCTTGCTTCACTTTATCATGTTCCTCCTCTTTTATTTGTTGTTTCACTAAAGCCTTCATGTATTTTGCTGTTCACATGCAAAAATATGCATGTATCCTCCTATTTATGTCTAAGGTCTTCCTTGTGCACATACCACTTATAAAAGTAACTTTTAAGAGAATTTATCTCTAGAATGATCTTCTAAAGTGTGTTAAATTATATTCAAGTTTGATGGGTCATTTGAAAGCAGCATCTCCTCCTGTCTTAGTAGTAATAAGAGATAAGACTTTGTGATCGAACTATCTGTGCCTCTGGTTCGAGCAAAGTTGTTGACTTTATTTCTGAGAAAATAAAATCCTCCTTCTATAAGTAAGTTGATTTAATAAATCCCCTTACTTGCTTTTTAGAATTTATTATATGTTATCTAACTCCATCGCTTTTATGTTTTCATAAGTGTTTTAAGCCTCAATAGTGTTGTTATTTCTCATTCTATCCCCTTTGTGATTCCTTTATTTTCTACTTGTTGACCTTAGCAATAATCAATCTTGATTTTGATCTTAACAATCTTAGTTTTGAGCATTTAACATGTTTGTTTAAGTGTGTATAAGCTAGGACTACCATGCAAATCAAAATGGAGTTAAGCATGGTTTTGGGCTAATATGACCTCCGAGATTCAAGGAAGATTTTAACAATCTTAGAGGTTTAAAATGAGGAAGTGATCTGCTTAAAATTTGAAGTAGACATCTTAAGCTTTCTGAATTGAGCTTACTTGTCAAAATCCAAGTTCATTTGGACATACAAATATTGAATCAAAGTCAGCATATGCAGTTTTCATCTTAAGCTGAGCCGCTCTTAGTATTTAAGTATTATCTTGAGCTAAAGATGTCCAATTGAGATGATTCAAAGTGATATGGAAATATAAGACAATTATCTACAACTTTTGTGAAGAAATATAAGGCTAATTAGATCTGCTTTAGTGGGAAGTGATGCTCACGAGCGATGCTCATGATCGTGAGCTGCTCGTGAGCACGCCACTGTCTGCAAAAAACGGGAATTTTTGACTTGTTTCAAAGGCAACGGCTAGTATCTTCCTCCTCATGATCGTGAGCATCCTCCTCATGATCGTGAGCATCCATAAAGTAGCAAAAAGAGTCCTAGAACATACAAAAATCATTTATAGCCGTTGGAGACATAATTGATTCTTCTAACAGCTATATTTTTGAGTGTTTATCTATATAAACACCTCCAAGAGCTCATTTGAATGTCAAGAAACTTGTTTATCATTCATTCTCTCTTAAGCATTCATCAAAGCTCTCAAATTTCAATTTATTCATTCCTTGTTTCATTAACTCTCGTGAGAGTTGGTTGTGTGTTAGAAATAGAATTTCTACTTCATCTAATTCTTGGGATAGATTAGAAGGAAAGTGAGGTTTATTTCTAAAGGAATTGGTTTAAGTGTTTAGCCATTAAAACACTTGGGATTTGGTTTAAGAGTGAGCCTTGAAACTCTTTTTTGTAAGGTTGTAAGAGTGAGCCTTAAACTCTTCTGTAATCTCAATCTTGTGAATAAGATTGTGGGTGATTGAAAATCCTAACTTGGGGATAATTTAGGTGGAGACATAGGATTGTTGTTGAATCCGAACTCCTTAAATCTTTGTGTTCTTCATTCTTCCTTCCCAACATTCTTTCTATTTTTATTTAAATTTCAATTACTATCGATTTGAATAAAAATTGCCTTATTCACCCCCCTCTAAGGCGTTTTCATTTGGTATCAGAGCTTGAATTCTAGGAACTTCATTGCTAGAATACAAGATCATGGGAAGTGAAAATACCTCTACTCTTAGACCGTTCTTTGATGGTAGCGA
>CATIWM010242458.1:0-35236 GCA_949671775.1 Mallotus repandus
ATCACATCAACATATAAATATCAAACATAAATAAGCACAAATTAATTAAAATCAAAGACAAACAAAACAACATAAGAGTGCAAATCAAGCAAAAAATAAACACACAATCACAAATAAAAATACAATACAAATACAAATACAAACCAAACATCTTGATTTTGATCATCAGCCAAAAGTATCAAACAGAACATAAAAGGCAAGTAAATCATTGAAAATAAGAGTTGAAAATTAAAAATAAATCATTTGAGCATAAAAGGAAATAATTGAAATCTAATAATCCTAGGACTATTAAAGCATATTTTGATGATGTATGATCATCTATAAACACATAAGCTTTTCAAGGACTATCCTTAGAATAATTTTAAAGTAAGAAAAAGGACTAAAAAATTTAAGGGCTTGTTTGATTAGCTTTCGGAGTGTGGATAGTTGGCCAAATGCATGAATAGTGCCAAAATAGAGGGTTGGATGGCTGGCTGGTTATTCATTAGCCAAAACTGACCACCCATCGCTGGACAGAGCAAAACTCAAAAAAAAATTTATAAATAATCACTTAATTTAAGTCTTAAACTCGAAATTAAAGACACAATGGAATCAAATGAGGTGTTTTTAAAAGGATTTAGCCTCAGAAATTAAGTTGAGACTTACTAAAAATAAGAGATTGAATCAAGAACATAATATTAGTTTGATTTTAGTGAAGTTGAGTTTGGTTGTTTGTTTAATTATTTGTTTGATAATGATTAAAGAAGGTTTTTTAAAAAGGATTTTATGCTAGAATTTGGGGAGATTTTTAGGAATATGGGAGTGGCCTTTAAGTTGAAAAGTGTGAGAAAAGTGGATGAAAATTGAGAGGCAGAATTTGGTTTTATTTTTCTATTTTCTCTTTATTTTTCTTAGTAAAAAGCTCACTCCTCTCTTGGATAATCACAAGCCACTAAAACTTTTCTTTCCATTGATTATCCTCCCATTTTTATTGTAACTTAGGACTTTCTATTTATATCCAAACACTTAATGGTAAGTTATGTAATTAGTTTAAAAAGTTAAGGTTTAAAAACTAAAAGGAATATGTACTTTCCATTCTTAGAGTGGCATGTGGCATGAAATATTCTAAAATAGAATATTCTATACTTAGAGATCACTCTTGAGAAATATGCCTTATTATAAAGATAGAATGATTATGTGGACACACATTGAACCCACTTTGACTGCCAAAGGTTAAAATTTTACCATTCGGTTAAAGATGATGTAAGAATGTGTCAAAATACAGAACTTATCATGCAGAAAACCATGGTGATTTCAGGTTAGAGGATTGAAATAATACTACTGTGATAAGAATCACTTATGACAATTATCCATGTAGTATTCTCATAATGGGTCGATCCAGTACATCATTTTTCTAAACATATACCTATGAGTTTAACTTAATATCTCATATGCATTATCAATAAAACATAATCATCAGTCAACCTCATACTAGTCTTTATTCATTGTTGTTCCCATAATAATAATTGACTAGGGATAATTTAGAATAAAATTTAAGCATCACTAAAATTTTTACTATTAAGTCGCATACTTGATGACCTTAGGTAGAATTAACTATTTAAGGAACTTATTATAATTAGCCGGTAATAAATAAAATGCCTTTTTATTAATAAAATAAAAATATGAAAAAGTCAAAATATGGGCATTACACAATTGGCCTAGGGCATATCACTAATAAAAATTTCAGAGAACTCATTTATCTTTCCTACCATGTTTTAAATAAATCAACTCAAATAGTTCACTTGCATAAGGAATCTCTATAGCTCTTTCTTATTACTGGGTGGTTTGGCATCCATCACTGCCCTAGCCTTACTTTTTTTTTTCAATCTCCCCACCCCTCCTATGAACCAAGAAGCCTAAAAAGTTCCATGTTTACACACTAAAAGTGCACTTAAGGGTAAGTTTTAAACAATGAGCTCTCATTCTTTAAAAGGTCTTCATTAGGTGCTCCTTATGATGTGCTGCTTGCTTTGATTTAATTATGATATTGTCTATATAGACCTCCACATGATGTCCTATTATATTATGGAATATGACGTTCATTACTCTCTAATAGGTGGCCCTTACATTTTTAAGACCAAACATCATAAGCCATGCAGTTTTATAAACATCCTCCTCAGTTATCATGATTTTGTTATAACTAAAGAAACCATCAACTAGTGACAACAACTCATTTCTTGTAGCAGCATATGTCAACATGTCTGCTATTGACATCACATATATATTGTTCAGTGTGGCAGTATTAAGATCCCTGAAATCAATACGAACACACATTTTTCCATTCTTTTTAACAATAGGGACAACATTTGCCAGCCATTGAGCATACTTGTAGCCCTTATAAATTTGGCTTTAAGTAGATTTTCAATCTCCTCATTGACTTTGAGTTCTATCTCTTTTGACATCCTTCTAGGTGTTTGATGATGGGTATTATCTTTAAACTAGGCATTTCTTTATAGCTCCATGCAAAGTAGTCTTTAAAATTCTTGAGAACCTTTACTATTTGTCTTTTTAGATCATCCTACAAAAGAGAACTAACATAAGTTATCCTTAGTTCTTCTGAATTACCAAGGTTGACTTCTTCTAATGGATTCATTACTTCTAGCTGTATGTCCTTAAATTTGCTTCTCTATAACACTCTTTTTGGGTAATTGCTTTTTGGAGCTTGAATGGTGACTTCACTAAGAGCACCATCTTCTCCTACATTTTTTACATTCAGAGTTTCTATAGACTAAAGAACTTCATTTTAAATCTTTATTACATTATCTTCTACTTCTTGGGACCTAAAAATAGGAGGTAAAATAACATAAGCAGTAGCACAGCCCAAAGTTATAATAAAGTTGCCAATTAGAAAATTGTTCTTTTTTATAGAATCTCTAATTTTTTATAGTTTGTAACATATTCAACTTCCTTTACAGCTTCATTAATATTATCTTCTTTCTCATCCACATTCTTAATGGCTTGTCTCCTGAATTTATATTTGTATATCTATAATAAAAGCTCCAGCCTTTTGAGTCTTCTTTCCAAAAAAGAGTCTCCTTTTTTGAGTTTAGGTCAGAGATTGGAGGAACTTCCTTTTTTGGACTATGTGCCATTGATCTTTTAAAGCCACCTCTGGGGGAACCATAAATCTTAGACCCTTTTTTTTTAAATTATTACTCTAGAACCACTTGAACTCTTGTGGAACCTTCTTGATTCGAGGAACCCTATACTATTTTTAGAGTTTCTGACATCTCAACCGATATATTTTTATAAGATGGCTTTTTCTTCCTCTTTATTTTCTTACAGACCCTCCTTTTATAATTGATAAGGGAACATAGTCTAAAAGTAGTGTGTTGACAGTAGCCACTAGAGGAAAAGGATCCTCATCCACCAACATTGTCTCCTTTTTCTCAGGAAACTTTAAGACTCCTTATTAATTCTATTATACACAATAATTATGAAAGTCTAACAATTGTTAATTGAATGATAATAGGAGTCATGACACTTGATAAGTGCTAAAAATGATACATTTTAAGCACTAAATAATTGCATTTCATTGTTAGAATTATAAGCTTTTATTGTTTAAAAGCGTATTTTAGGTATAAAATGCATTAAAACTTAAAATAATAATAGATTTTTCATTTTATGCATTGTTAGTTCATAATTATACTTTTTACATTGATTTTTTGTTGATTTTTTAGATTCTATATTTTTGGAACTAATTTTGGATGAAAGCAATGAAGACTTAAAGCTAGGAGCTAATCTAGTAAAAGAGAGGGGCTGCTTCAACCTCTAAGATTTAGTAAAGCTTTTGATATCTTTAAAGTTTTATAATGAGAAAGTGATCTTCTAGAAATTTAAAGTAGACATCTTAAGCTTTCTGAATTGATCTTACTTGTCAAAATCCAAGTTCATTAGGATTTTCAAATCATGAGTCGAAGTCAGCATATATAGAATTCATTTCGAGTTGTGTAGCTCTTAGTATTTCAGTTATATCTTGAGCTACAATTGTCCAATTGAGGTGATTCAAATTGCTATGGAAATATTACGTCTATAGCTAAAATTTTTATGCAGAAAGATTGGGCTAATTTGATCTTTTTTATGGGTGAAAGTCTCAGAGAAAGCCATGTCACTTGGGTGATACAGCCATGTCTGATTGTGTTCATTCCGCGCGAAAAGCATGTCACACAGCTGCGTCATATTTTTAACATAGTTGTGTTTATCTGTAGAATTGATTAGGAATGTGTTTTATTTAGGGTTTTTTTAAAGGGAACATTATATATAGTTAGGTTTTAACCTCTTTTTAGGGAAGAGAGAGGTTGGCTACTGTAAATTTTCAGACCTCTTTACATTAGAAATTTTATTTTTCAATTTTATTCATCTACTTAAGTGGATCAAGAGTGGAAGAATTTAGCATTGATACTTCAAGCATCATCCAAATAAAATTGCATAAGGGGAGTTTTTCTTTTATTATTCCTTTTGTGTCAATTGCTATATTATAATAAATATGTTTGGATCTTCAATTATTTCTTCTTCTTCTTCTTCTTTAATCTCTATGAGTGGCTAATTTATTTAGTTAAGGTCTTTTAGACCCAACTCAACATGAACTTAATTAGGTTAAACTTTAAATCAAAGAATATTCATTTCATGATTGTTATTGGACTTAATGCTTTTCATTGGTTTGGCCACCCATTGAATTGAACTAGACACTAAGATTAGATTTAAAGATTAATTCCAGTGAGAAATGCAATAATAATCAATTAATTCAAATTGATTTAGTCGAGAGGCACTTCAATATTAATATTCTTTAGAAGATTGCTTTATAGAATTAATTATGATATTTTAACTGTGCTAGTGAGAGCTAGGGAATCGGGTAATTATCATAATTGGTTAATTATGAGAGTACTTGAGAGAGACCTCATAATTCATAAGATGCTTCGAAAATGAAATGAAATTCATAATTGAAATAGAAGTTGACACAATCTTTAGATAGTTGAGCCAGGGATAGAAGATTGCTTTATAAAATTAATTATGATATTTTAATTGTGCTAGTAAGAGCTAGGGAATCGGGTAATTATCATAATTGGTTAATTATAAGAGTACTTGAGATAAGCCTCATAATTCATAAGATGCTTCAGAAATGAAATGAAATTCATAATTGAAATAGAAGTTAACACAATCTTCAGATAGTTGAGTCGGGGATAAAAGCCCTAACCCTTATAAATTTATTGAATTCTATGACCAGTTAGTTGTTTAATTTTAATTTCTTTTCTTCTTTCATTTTTCATTATTCAAAAATATCAGTTTTCTAAACAAGCAAATACTAAAAGTAATTCAATAGTTAGTTCTTAAATCCATGTGGGATCGATATTATTTTAGTACTTTGATGACTCTGTGCATTTACGGATTTCATACATCAATACTTGTCGTACTCCTTTCCTTTCAGTTCTTCCTTTGTTAGAGCTTTATAATCAGTAAGAAAGGTTATAAATTTCTCTTTTACTAAAAAAAAAAACCAAAGATCTCCTCAGTTTTGGACACTTCAAATATAGCATTTGTGGCAAGAGATCTCTTCCATAAATCAGATGTCTTCTTTATACATAGGGGATAGACATAAGATCCTTGGATAGTGAAATCTACTACAACAACTTCAGAACTATGAACCTCCTGAAATATATTTCTATGGTTATTTTTCATCTCTAGCTTTCTTTTTGAAGGAGCTCCTCATACTCTTCTACTTTTTGCCGAGAGTTTATAAAAGTCTCTAAACTTCATTCCTTGAAACTTCTTTCGTAACTGTCGATCCAACCCCTTTTGAGCCATTTTCACATATTCAATCTCTAGTAGGAAGATCTTGCAACGGTTCTTATTTTCTTCAACTATGCAATAAATGAATCAATATTCTCCCTAAATCTTTGTGTCATCATTAATAGTTCCACCACATAAACTTTTAGCTTCATCATGAAAAACTATGTATAGAAAGATCTCTCCATTCTTGCCATGTAAATACAAAGTTCCTTGGCAGTGTTATATACTAACTGAAAGCAACACCAATTAGTGAGTTAGGATATAATCTTAATTTTAAAATATAAAAATCTCATAATTTGCTAATTCACCACATTTTATATTGAACTTAGCAATATATTCCAAAGTTAATTGTCCTTCCTCTCAAGAAAAAGTGTGAACTCAAGGACTCTGTGTCCTTTTTTGTATGGTTGTCTATAACAATGGCATCTGGGTATAGTTTGTGAAATTTAAACGAGCCTATCTATTTAAGAGTTGGGCCACAGAGTTCCTACACTACCTCCCTCACAGTATCAATGTCAATTAAGGCTTAGTTTTCTAAGGATGTACTACTGAAATGGTGGAGTCCCTGCCTTGGTTCCACCCTTTGATATACCCCTCGAGCCTCTTATTGGGTGCGCTCATACATCATAAACTCTAGGATGAGAGACAAGGTTAGTAAAACTAATAAATTAATGAGAGGACACTAGCCTCATATTGATTTGACTATTTGGAGACCTTTTGACAGAATTGGTTTTCTCTTCCCTTTTGTAAGGCAAGAAGTACTTCTTTAGAACCACTAGAGGATGGCTAAAATCTCTAATTCTTAAACAAATTTTCCTTTGGATCCTCCTAAACTTTGGTTTACAGGAGGCCTAAGTGTGGCCTCTTGGAGTGTTGGGATTTTATTAACTCTAAGCAGTCAGTTGACGCCCCATCATTTCAATAATATTATTCATAGCCTAAAAGAGCTTTGACTAGCTTTCTTGTATTTTCAAGCTTTGGCTTCGCAACTCTTCTGCAAATAGTTGCATGTCAAACATTAAAACAAAAGCTTGTGAATTACCACTTGGAAACCCTTCAGTTGGGTAATTTTGCACTTCCAATTTCTTTCAATTTAAAATATAAAAATAATATTCATATAAATATAGAAATTTACAATAGTAATAACATAAAAAACTATGGTCCGTTTTTTTATAAAAGCAAACATTTCAATAGAGATAAAAATAAACTAATTAAATTCAAATTTTTTCTTTGGCCCAATTTTTTACTAGAAGATTTGGCTTGTATGAATCGTTATTTGTTTGATATTAATAATGCCAACCAGTTCAATATTGTAAGGATATGTATATATCCACAGTTAAAATTTTGGTAAGGATGCATTTTTCATATATATCCCATAACGTATTTCATCTAGAAAGGAACTAATGAAACTTTTTTACTTTTCATTTTAGATCAAATTTTGTTCTCTTTTATAAGCAAAGAAATATATCAAAATCTATAATCGAATAAATAAGTTGGATTGATTAATGATAAATTTTAAATTTTATTTGACAAAATTTTGAATTAGTAACTTGAATTACTAACAAGTAGAGATTTTTATTTTATATGTATCAAATTAAAATGAAATAGCATTATTATTTATTAATACAATACATATTTTGATTTTTTTTATTAGTGATCAATAGAAATAAAAAGGATCTTAATCTTAAAAAGGGTGGGCTATTTTATGCTAAAAAATTCATTCATTTCAGTTATTTCACAAGAGGAAAAAGATGAAAACAAGGATCTGTTGAGTTTCAAATAGTAAGTTTCAGTAAAAAAAAATACAATGACTTACTTCAAATTTGGAATTGAATAGAAAAGACTATTTATCTTAGAGAGGTTTGTGGAAAATTCTATGAAAATGGACTTATTAGTAGATTAATAAATCATTTTAGAATGACATATACATCACACATCCTAGATCAAGTAAAGACTTTATTTCTAGCATGCCACTGCTACATACATTTCACTAGGCATTTATGTTCTTTAACAATACCTTCTAAAGGAAGGCTAGTCTCATATATTAAACAACAAAGTTTGATTTTGGAAAAACACTATCATTATGGAAATGTACATGCAATAGAAAAAATACACCAATCTATTCAAATATGGTATGCTACAAGTGAATATTTGTGATAAGAAATGAATCTAAATTTTAGGATGACGGAACCCTTTAATCCAGTTCATATAATGTCTTTTTTGGGAGCCAGTGGAAATACGTCTCAAGTATACCTATTACTAATGATAAGAGCATTAATGTCAGATCCACAAGGACAAATGATTTATTTACCTATTTGTTTGCCTTTGGCCCTTTTCAGTAAAATTTGAGCATGCCAAGTGTATAAGGTACACCAACCTTAGGGATTTGACTTCCAAACATACAATTTTGTGTAGTTTAAGGGACCTAAAACTACTTGGTTCTTAAATAAGATGTAGATGAATTAGCTACCTTTAATATTGAGAATGCCTATATATTAAGAAAATGAAATTAAAAACATTCAAGAACTTGAAAGTAGAAAAAGGAAAGTTAGAGACTCCACTGGTATGACCAGAGAATAGATATTAAACTAGAGTTTGATTGATCAAAAGTAAAAAAAATAGCATAAACAAACACTGAGATGATGACTGTGTTCTTGATGTTGTTGTTGTTGAAGTTCTATGTTCTTTTGCAGAAGTTATATGTGTTCTTAATGAAGATTAGTTGTCCCTTAGATCTGCAGGTAAGTTCTTTCTATTTGTTTTTCCTTTTTTTCAACTAGTCCACTTCCCAGTAAGTCACATTCTTCATTAGAAACCCACTTCTCCTTAACTTCTCTTTTCTTGTAACTAATTAATTAATTAATCAATCAATTAATTAGGGCTTGGACTTATGAATATTCATAAGCTCCTCTTGAAAATATTTATGTCCAAACAAATGCTCCTTGCAAATAAATGGTTGTAAAGCCTATTTATATGCATAAATGTTTGACCATTACTACTCTTTTACAATATCATTGCAGAGATCCTTACCTATAGAGAGAATCCTTGTATAGTTCCTTGTTTTGAAGAAAACCTTATAAAGATCCTTTGTTTAAGAGAACCCTTGGGAAAATCCCTCTATATAACTTTCTGGAATCTCCTTAAATTCCCTTTGATCCTCTTTGGTGCTCCACACTTGCTACTCTTTAAACCATAATGATAAGAGATTCTCTAGAGTTCTTTAGCCAACATTGGTTAATACAACAACAAACAATAAATAAAAAAAAGGTAGCTAGAAGGCCAACCTTATTTAGTTAAAAACTGAAAAATAAATATCGGGAAACATGTTTTAGGGCCTATTTATTGGAAGAACATTTTTAAATAGTCATTGTTTGACTTCATATCATTATATACACTAATAGTTCTCCTTATGCGACACATCCAAGTATTTATTTTTTCATAATTTATCGTATAGTGGGAAATTCTAATAATTCAGAGAATTCCTTCAGTTTTTCTTCTAATTTGAAATTAATTTTCTCATATAATTCACTTAGCCAAGGAATCTCTAGAACTCTTTCTTGCTTTGGGCTGGTTTAGCTTCCAACAGTGCTTTAACTTTTTTCTTATTAATCTTCACCTCTCTTCTATGAATAAAGAAGCCTAAATATTTCCCTGCAATAGCTTCAACTTGCTTTATAGCTCCCTTTTTATTATCTTCCTCCTTTACTTTTGGTCTCCTCTCTAGGGCTCCCTGCCTTTGTTGAAGTCAATGTCACTAATTCCCTACAGCCACCCTTGGGGAACTACAAACCTTGGGGCTCTTTTTTGGTATTGTGTTACTGGAACTGCTTGAACTTTATTGGAACCTTCTTGATTTGAGGATCCCTCTACTCTCATTAGAACTTTTGATTTTTTGACCCATACATTTTTGAAAAATGGCTTTCTTCTTCTCTCTATTTCTTCACAAACCCTCCTTTTGTGATTGATAAGGGATCGTAAGTCAAAAGTTGTTGTGTTGATAATAGCCACTAGGGGAAAAGGATCCTCATCCACAAACATTGTTTCCGTCTTCTTAGGGAACTTTTGAACTCCCTTGTTAATCCTTTCTTACACTATATTTCTAAAAGCCCAACAGTTATTAGTTGAACGATTATGGGAATCATGGTACTTATAGTACTCTCTACCCTTAAGTTCTTCTTTTGGTGGAGCCTTGTAATCAACATGAAAGGTGATGAACTTCTCTTTCACTAGAAAATCAAAGATCTTCTCAGTTTTAGACACTTCAAGTGTATATTGTGGTTGAGCATTTGTCGCATGAGATTTCTTCAATAGATCCGGTGTCTTCTTTATAAGCAAAGGGGCAAACACAAGAGCCATAGATTGTGAAATTTCCATAAAAACTTTTGGACCTCTATGAACGTCCTGAAAATAAGACCCTATGTTGGCTTTTCTCCTCTAATTCTCTTCACGAAGAAGTTCCTCATATTCTGCCACTTTTGCTGAGAGTTCATAGAAGTCTCTAAACTCCATGCCCTATAACTTCTTTTTTAACTCTATGTCCAACCCGCTCTGGGCCATCTTCACATACTTAGTCTCAGGCAGGAAGATCTTACAATGGTTCCTCATCTTCTTAAACCATGCATTAAAGGAATCTACATTCTCCCTAGGTTTCTGTGTCATTTTTAATAGTTCTGCTACATAAACTTCAGGCTCCATCCTAAAAAAATGAGTGTGGAATGCCCTTTCCATTTCCTGCCATGTAAAAATAAAGTTCCTTTATAGTGTTGCATACCAAGTGAAAGCAATACTAGTCAGTGAATTACGGAACAATCTCAACTTAAAATTTCAAAAATTTTCATAATTTACTAATTCACCACACTGTATGGTGAATTTAACGACATGCTCTAGGGTAGACTACCCTTATTCACCAGAAAATAGTGTGAACTTTGGTATCCTATAACCCCTAGGATAGAGATTATCATGATTTATTGCTTCTAGATATGGATTGTGAAACTTTGGTCTGCCTATCTATCTGAGACTAGGACTATACAACTCTTGAACCACTTTCCTCACGGCATCCATATCAATTGGGACTTGATTCCTAAGAACATATGGCTAGGGAAACTATTGGATCCCTTTGGCTCCTCATAATGTCATGCCCCTGGAGTTTCCTTATACAGTACCTTCATAATTATACAAGTTAGATTGCATAATTAGGTTAATATTAGCATAAAGATGATAATGTGGAAAAGTTGGCCTACTATTAAGGCGGCCATTATGAGTAACATTTGGTGTTACATAAATTTCCTCCCTTCTGTGTGGAGGTGTTTATTTCTCTTTCTCATTCAGATTCAATTGCACTGGGCGGTAGGAATCACCAGCCTCTTGTGATGATGATCCAGAGGATTGCCCCCCCCCCCTCCCCGGCCCCAACTTCCTCAGACTGTTTGTTAGCTTTTTGGGGAGCTAGAACACTTGCACTCTTAAAACTTTGTTAGACTTCGTTAGTAGTCTACTGAAGATGATGATTAGAGTTTTTGCTAGAGATCCTAAGAACTTTCAAGAATCGTCTTGAAAACATTTGTGTTATCTGCATCAACTGTTGTTCTAACAATAGGACTTGTTGGAACTTGAGTATCCTATATTATTTAGTCTTGAATTTATTTCTCAAAGTTCTCTACCATGAGAGGAATAAAACCATTTGGCCCTACTGCTATAGGCGCCTCCTTTTGGTCATGAGACCCGATACTGTCTTTATGAAACTTCTAGTTCTTGGCATTTCAGTAGTGCCCCACTAGGTGTGCCAATTTTTGTTTGCCTCTAGCCCATTTCAGTGAAATTTGAGCATGCCAGGTGTGTGAGGTACACCACCTTGGGGATCTAACTTTTAAACAGACAATTTAGTGTAGTTTAAGGAACTAAAACTACTAGGTTCCTAAAGAAGCTGTAAATGAATTAGCTTAATGCTGAGAATGCCTAAAAATTAAGAAAATGAAATTAAAAACATTTAGGAACTTGAAAGTAGAAAAAGAAAAGTTAGAGACTCCATTGGTATAAACATAGAATAGAAATTAAACAAGAGTTTGATTGATGAAAAGTAAAAAAAACATAAACGAACACTAAGATGATGACTAAAATTTAAGGAGAAAAAGCTTAAAGATTGTTGTTGTTGTTGAAGTTGTGTGTTCTTTTGCAGAAGTTGTATGTGTTCTTGATGAAGATTGGATGTCCCTTAGATCTACAGGTAAGTTCTTTTTTATCCTCTTTTTCCTTCTTGTCAACTGCTCCACTTCCCAATAAGTCACATTCTCCATTACATACCCACTTATCCTCAACTTCTCTTTTCTTGTAATTGATTAATTAAATAATTAATCAATCAATTAATTAGGGCTTGGACTTATAGATCTTCATGGGCTCCTCTTGAAAATATTATGTCCAAACACTCTTTAAAGTAATTTACATGATGGACTATCTTTAATAGAATATATCATTTCTAATCGTAACTAAATCTTCAATTTTTATTTTATTTTATATGGTCAAGATTGAAACAAAATAAGTAGTAAATAATGACTTTAGTTTACTATAGGCATCAACATCTTATCTTAACTCGGTGAAAATAAACTACGTTCCCTAAGGATTCTTTCATATAAAAATAGAGAATGAAGTAACTAGAAAGATTATTAAAACCCCACTGACTGCATTAAGCTAGTGATAAAATAGATTGCCTTTTTTTTAATATTTCAAATATTTCCAAACGTTATATTACACTTTTTTATGGATCGTGCTTTGGCCAAATGCATAGTTTCACCACCAAAACTTTATTCAATTAACTTTTAGCACTCATTAACTTTCATTATGTTCAATTCAACCTTTAAACTTTTATTTTGAACCTATCAAACCCCTATAATACATAAAATTGAAGTGTTTTTATAAAGCAATGTTAATATGGACACAAAAGAAATTTATATAAACTAAAATAATGTTAAATGGAAGAGAGAATATCATTAAAAATATATTTTTTTAACTTTTTGGTATTAGTTTTTAATTCTATTTATATTTTTTGAAGATAACTTTAGCATTTTATATATCTAAAATCATTTAGAATTAAATTTTTATCTATTTTGATATTGTATAAGTTAACTAAAATCAAAAAGTACTAATTAAAAGGGAAAAAGGTTCAAAATAATATTTTACAAATTTAATAGAAAATAATAAAAGTTGAGGAGTGTCAGAAGTTAATTATATAAAGTTTAGGGGTAAAACTATGCATTCTGCTATGATGCTTTTGAAAAAGTAACTCCATTAATTAATTTAGAACATTTGTTCCTCAATAGTATCTATCGAGACTTTCAAAGTTATAAGACCAAATACCTTCTTTCACACCTGAACTTTACCATATTGGTCTATTGCACATCTCAACTTTATTTTTTTCTTATTACACATATGAACTTTTATTTTGGACCTATGTCACCTATAATTATAAGTTTTTAGATTCTATTGAACATGTTAGTTGCCAGCATGGACAAACACTTAAAAATCTATCACTTGAAGGCGCGTTGGTTATATGTTGACATCTGATGTGGAGCTTCCCCTATTACAGCACAGTTCATGGCTCCAAAGTTTGACTAAAAAAAAAAAAGCAGTAGCAGCAGCAAGAAAAGGATCGGTTCTTGCAGAAATTTGAGAGACATATAAATACATTTATAGGTTGTTCACCTTCAAGACCTGATACTCTCCATGCCTTCTCAACATGCAGTTGTAACATATTTCATTACCTCTCCTTTTAAACCTGCACCAACCCAACAACAACAACCCTATTGCTGCATGGTTGAACGTAATTGAGAAATATTATCAACTCATCAAATCTAAAAAAAAATCTCCTCTTACACTTTCTTTTGGCACCTAGACACTTGATGTGAACTAGTCTTCGAGAAAATCACTTTCCAATAAGCAAACTGTTCAGTTGGCATCAACAGGAAGCAAAAAAGATGCTATCAATATGGTTTTCACCTCAGCTAATGTAGCTATTGATGGGTTTTGCTCTAACCGATGCGGGACTCATTGTTCTTCTATGGCTGCTCAAAAAATCAATAGGGAATTCTAAGACTCAATGCCCAAGTCAATGTGAATGGCCATTCCACTAGCCAATCTATGGACCACAAAATCCACCTTTGATTCAATCTCGTTAAAGCATCAGCACAAGCACCTGATTTTGAATTTGTGGGATGATCTGCACAAGGAAGAAAGTGTTCCACTCTAATCCGCTTTGGTTCAACACTGAAATCAGAGGTAAAGCGGGAGTCACGGACACCCCCATTGCCAGCGCCGATGGTGAAAAGATCAAAATCGTAGTGTCGAGAAGGTTCAGCGCCATTATCAGAGTCATCGCGAACAAGAAAGAAATGATGGCGGCGCTGGTAGAGGTTGGAGCTAGGGAGAGAGAGGTGGCGAGAAGGAGAAAGAGAAGCTAGGGTTTTAGGAGAAGAGAGGAAGGAGGAAGAGACAATGATGGTGATGGGAAGTTTTCTGCAGAAGGATTAAAGAATAATAGGAGAGGTTAGCTTGACCAGCAAAAATTTTAGGGATTTAATTGAATTAGGGATTTAGATGGTAAGTTTTAGGGATTTTAATTTAATTTAATTAGGTATTTCAATTAATTTACTTTGGTAAAAAAGTTAAAAAATTTGTTAACATTTTTTGACATTTACATCCACGTGTGTAATTTTATTACACGTCAGATTGCATCCATAATACGCACTCACCTGTGGTTTTTGATGTGTGATATAGGTTCAAAATAAAAGTTCATACATGTAATAGGAAAAAAGATGGTTGAGGTGTGCAATAGACCAATAGGGTAAAGTTTAGGTGTGAAACAAGGTATTTGGCCTTATTAAAAAGTATTATTCAATTTCTTTTTTCTAGAAAACATAATATATATTTTCTAGAATTTTTGCTAATCCCATATCATATAAATTTTTCTATACTAATAGAAATTTATTTTATTTATTTTATCAAAAAGTTGAAATTGCTTTTTTTTAAGTTCATTGAAGAAGTTCTATTTGCTCAAAAAATAATTTAATTTATTTATAAATAATAAATAAATATTTATAAATAATGAATAATAAATAAATATTTATAAATCATAAATCGTAAATAATAAATAAATATAAATAATAAATATTTATAAAAAGTAAACGTAAAAATAGGAAAATAAAGAAAGAAAAGTGCAAGATAAGTAGAGAAATTTTTTTTCAAGCCTTACATCTCTTGTTGTGTAGTGTAATGTACCATAGTGAGTATCATTATGCTGAGGATCTCGAGACATGATACTCTTTTCAAATTGTTCCACAAGGTGATGAACATTTCTTTCTTACCCTGCTATTGCAGCAGCTAACTTCGGGTCCTAAGACTCGACAACCTCTTTTTCCAAATAACTTCTAGTTTTTGGCATTTTCATTTACAATTGCCCTAGAGGGTTTAAAAGAAAATTAAGGAAATTAAACAAGAATTAAGGTAGAAGAAAGAAAAAACACAATAATTTAAGGAGTTTGGTTTATCAACAAACCTACGTCTCCACCTAACTCTCCCAAGTTAAGATTTTCAAGCACCACAATCTATTTACTTAGATTGATTTTTACAACCTTGAGTTTTAGCCTCAACTCTAACCTTACAAACAAGAGTTTAGGATCACTCTTCAACCTAATTCCTAAGTGTTTTCAATAGGCAAATACTTTAACCTTTCACACAAGAATAGAACCTCACTTCTCTTTTCTTAAACCCTAGAAAATGGAAGAAGAAGAGTTCCCATTCCAACACACAACCAACTCTCAAAGAGTTTAATGAAATACAAAGAAAGTAGTTGAAAGAATTAATGCTCAATGAATTCTTAAAAGAGAAATTTTAATGTTCAAAGTGTGTGTAAATTATAAATAAAACTCCAAAGCATGTTTATATAGCTTGAGCATCAAAAATATGGTTGTTGGAGCCATTAATTGCATCTCCAAGCTCTCTTCTTCTTCACTTAATGAAAAACGGTTTTTTGTAGATGATTTTTTGCTTATGGTTGTGAAGGCAATGTCCAGCTCATGACCATTGAAAACTTTTACCGTTGGAGGCCTACAGAGTGCCCTCATAAAAGGTTCATGATCATGAGCGGCATAGAGTTCTTCTCGCTAGGAAGACTTAAAGCTGGCCTGCAGGGAGGCTGCTCGTGAACCCCTTACGATCTAAAGGGTGGCTCGTAAGCAGTGAACTGTAACTTGAAAATTTTATAATCTTGAGCCCCAATTGCATCCATATGACTTGGGCACTTGTATAGGTTTGTATCCTTGATTAATTTTCATATAAATGCTCTTTGGAGAGCATTACACATCTTGAGTTATTGAACAAACATATTGATCCTTAAATTGAATAACCTACACACTTGAATGAGATCATTAGTAACACAAATTGCTTGTCAAAGTCAAAATAAAGGGATTGATCATGCAAGTGGTCTACAATCTCCCCTTTTTTTAGCTTTGACAATCAATTTTATTAAGTAATAAATAATGAGTGTATGTGTGCTATGACAAAAGCTCCCCTTTTCACTTTGAAGTGTTACAATATATAAAGAATTTCCTCCCCCTCAAAGAGTGCATAACTTCAGGAATGAATTCCATGTTAAGGAGCATAAAATTCATGTGAGATGTAATATGTGAAAATTTACTTGCAATGTATATGAGATTAAGAAAAATTGAAGGAATAAGCAAAATAATAAGCATAAAAGAAGGAACTCCAAATGACAAAGAAAATTTCATTAAATATTTAAGAAACATGAACATAAACACTCACTACTACAATCTTAATCTTCTCCCCCTTGTCAAAGAACAAAAAGGGTAGAGAATTAAGGACAAGAAACTAAACATATACCAAAAGCAAACTAAACAAGCAACTAAAACAAACTAAGCAAGCCAGGATACTAAACATAAACTAAAAGGAAACATATATTAGGCATCATTACCATCTTGGGCATCTTGGGAAGTGGAAGGAAGAGGAGGAGGCCTTGAGCATTAAATGTTATGATAAGCATATAATTAATGACTATCATTCTCCATGTGGTCCATACGATGCTCAAACTAATCAAGCCTAGTGTCCACTTGATCAAACCTATTGTTGAAGTTGGATTCAACAATAGAGAGGCGATCAAAGAAGCCTCCAACCCATGTTAGTTCATCATTAACTCCTTATGAGGAAGAAGGTCCTCTTGCCCTCTTCCTTTGAGGTGGTGCTTGAGTTTGAGAAGGAACTTGCTTTTCATTTATGTCTTCTTCAAGGCCAACACCTTTAAGCCTCAAATTGCCAATTTATTTGATATCTTCCAAATATTGGGCTAGCTATTCATCAACTTCCTCACCTCCCTCATCTTCCCAAACCCACAATTCCCTAACCTTCTTGAATTGTCTTGAATTTTTCAAAAGGTTTTCATCAAGAGGGGAAGGAGGAATGGAGGGAAGGTTGCTAAGATTGATCCCAAAATGAGTAGCAATTTTGGTGATGATGTCACCCACAAAAATACTTCCACTCATACTATCACTTGCTAACCATAGTTTCTATTGGAGCCACCTCCCTAACTCCACATCCACATTCTCAACTAGGCAACAAATGATCATCAAAAGAAATTACCTCACTGCTAAGCCCCCTTGCATGAAAAGAATAGGTAATGAATATATCCACAAATTGATGATTTAGTGTGTCCCACAACAAATGCACTAGCATTCAGTTTAGCATGTCTAATCTAAAATTTGTGAAGGGACTATAGAGTGTTAGGAGAAGAGGGATCCCCTTGCTTGAACCCAAACATGTCATCAAATTATTAAGATGTCAAGAACCTATCTCTACCACCCAATCTAAACCTCATGCTATTCAAAGGGTTTGTCATTAATGAATTGAATTCTCAAGCAAAAGGATGAAAGAAATTCAATCACAACAGAGGGATAGGTAGGAAGTGATTCAAAGGCAAAATTCAGCATACTCACCCTTTCAATCATGTTTTTTATTAGGTTACGTGATACCAAACGCAGTGGAAATTCAAAATTTTTATCACAAACCCAAACTAGGATCCATGTAATTCTATCAATTGATTGATTTAAAGTTTTCAAAATCCTTACCACATATGCTAAAATAGGCAAGATTGTTGGAAGGACGAGAGGGGGTTTACTCCAGTGACACCCTACCACGAGCTTTTAGATTTCTTGGCCGAATTAAGACGTCTCCAAATGAATACGTCCTCCATAAGTATCCACACAAACAACCCTTGAATCAAAATGAATTTATGTGTGATAGCACTCTAACTCTCAAAAGTCGAACTTTTGATTTTGTGTTTTTCTTTGCTTTTTGGTGAAAAACAAATTTCCTTCGAAATGTAAAAGTATGTGAAACCCTAGAGAATATGATATATTTATAAACTTCTCAATTAGGGTTTCACTTACAAAATGTTTTTGGTATATACCACCTTTTAATCCGGATTCGATTTAAATACCAAAAAGAAATATTTTCTTATTTATTTAAGATAACCATTACCTTAAATAAAATAAGCAAATAAATAAATAAATAAAATATATATATATACACACACAAATTTATATTTATTTATTTCCATAGAATTTTACTGGGCTTGGTAAACCCATATTCGTTTTGGGCCTGCTCTAAGTGTGTAACCCTATAGGTTTACATAACATTGGCAATGGGCCTAAAATCTCAATTTAGACCTACAAGTCATAAGTGGCCTCTAGCAAGACATTATGACTACCCAAGTTATGTGAAAGGCTGATAATCTGACACAACCTAATTTACAGTGAATATTGCAGTCCCTTTGTCACACGATATCTTGATTGAATATAAGATAAAGTTTCCGTCATCCTTATACAATTCAATCATATTATTTCTTAATTCCAAGTAGACTGAGAATGATAACTCTTTATCAATTCACTTTAGCATGACTATGCATTTCCCTCAGTCTATCTTATCAAGGGGCCCGTAGATATCTTACTCAGATTAAATGAGGGACAA
This sequence comes from Mallotus repandus, assembly GCA_949671775.1. Lineage (NCBI taxonomy): Eukaryota > Viridiplantae > Streptophyta > Magnoliopsida > Malpighiales > Euphorbiaceae > Mallotus > Mallotus repandus. Next base: position 18,853 of record CATIWM010242458.1, read on the forward strand.
ATTCCTTCTCAATCACTCACATTCCTCACATAACTCATTTCATATCCAACAACAACCTATTTCATCATCCTGTCAAAGACAATGTTATATTGTGTCAAAATACAAAATAGTTATGTAGAAATCCATAGTGATTTCAAGGTCAGAGGACTAAATCAATATTACTATGATGGGAATTACTTATGACAATTATCTATCTAGTACATCATTTCTCTAATTAGTACCTATTAGTTGACTTAATATCTCATATTCATGATTAGTAAAACATAATCATCAGTCAATATCATACTAGTCTTAATTCATTATTATGACTAGGGATAATTTGAATAGAACTCATATTTAATCTAAGGGTTTTACTATCAAGGCACATATGATGACCTTAGGAAGAATTAACTATTCAAGTAATTATCATAATACAAAAATGATAATGAAACCTTTTTATTAATAAAATGATAAAGTTAAAATGTGGTCATACATGATTGACCTAGTGCATATCACTAATAATTTTGACTTCATCATAATAACCCATTTTCTCCAAAGTTTCTTGAGACATATGGCTTAGAGGAATGATGGTTCTCTTCCCAAATTGTGCCATTCTTTGCCTAATTTGAGTGGAGTAGGAGATGGGTGGTGTCTTTTTTGGTTAGCCTTTAGTTGCACTTCTTAAAGAGGAATGGGGAAGTTCTTATGGGAATTCTTCTTTGGAATGAGCAAGAAGATACCAAAATTTTGAAGAAAAGGATGTAGGAATGAGAAGGGAGAGAGTTTTTTCCTAAAGAGAAAGTTGATAAAGAATTTTGGTGTAACGAAAGAAGAAAGGGTGTAAGGAGGTTTATATATGGTAAAATTAGGGTTAAAAATAATTAATTTTTAGTTAATAATCGAGTAGGATGGTAGGTGACTGTTTTTGTATTGAATTGAATCATTAGGAGTTACAATTTTGTTCAAATTGCATCTTTTCGCATGACAGTATGCTCCTTATGAGCGGCTCACAATCATGAGCATCACTCGTGAGGGGAGTCACTCGTGAGGGGCGCTATCCATTAAAAGGACGCAATGTCACGAGCTAGCAGCCTTTGCAACGGCTCATGAAAAAATTACAAATAACCCCCTAAACTTTTGAAATTTTTGCAATTACGTCTAAACAATCTTACAATTAGGTTAATTATGGACGAAATTGACACAAAATTAAGACAAAATTAAATGCAATCACAGGTAAATTATATGAGATAAAAAAAATTAACAGTATAAATCAATAGAATAGATCACGCAAATGGGAAAAATTAATAAATATTATAAATTGCTAATTTCAAAAGATTAACTAATTGAATTAATTTCAATATTCTATCATTAAATAACAAATAATGAGGGAGTGCCACTCAAATATACAAAATTAATGCAAGAAAAGATTCAAAAGAGAATGTGCTAATTTTAAATAATTAATTAATTGGAATAAATTCAATAATCAATTATTAAAAAAGCAAATGGTTAAAGAAGATTACATAAAGTGTTAATAAAAATTCACATAATCAATAAGAAAAATTTAACACAAATCACAATAAGATTCAAAACAATATATTAAAAAGAATTCATCAATAAGCATAACATGATTGCACAAATAACATATTTGCACATGAATTTGTGAAATCAAGGAATCTCGACCACTATTTAAGCAATTTAGCACATAATCAAGACAAGTTTGAACCATCTATCATACCAAGCTCGTTTTTAATAAAATTCAGTCTTTCCTCACAAAGTGGATGTCCACTAATTGGTGATTTGTATCAACAAATTCAAGATGAATATCACCATTTTGCATATGATCACGCAATAAATGATGTCTTGTGTCTATATGCTTGGTTTTAGAGTGCTTAATAAGGTTTTTGCTAAAGTTTATAACATTTGTATTGTCGCATTTAATAGGAATGTGATCAATATCAATACCACAGTCTATTAGTTATTATTTTTGCCATAAAACTTATGAGCAACAATAACTTGTCGCCAGATATTCTGCTTCAGCAATGGACAAGGCAACCGAGACTTGCTTTTTACTAAACCAAAATACTAAAAAATTTACTAAAAATCAATAAGTTATGGAAGTGCTCTTCTTACCTAGCAAGCTACCGGTAAAGTCTACATTAAAATAGCTAACTAATTCAAAAGTTGAATTCCTAGGATGCCAAAGTCCTGGATGCAAAGTTCCACTAAGGTATTTAAAAATTCTTTTAATGGCATTTAGATGAGACTCTTTAGGACATGATTAAAACCTAACACATAAGCATGTAGCAAACATAATATCCAGTCTACTTGTAGTTAAATAGAGAAGGGATCCAATCATACCTCTATATTGCTTTTCATTAACCGGTTTGTCATCTTATCCTTATTAAGTTTGGTGGTTGTGCTCATAGGAGTCTTGCTTGACTTAGCTCTTTCTATGCCAAACTTCTTGAGAATGTCTCTTATGTATTTGGTTTCGTTGATGAAGATCTCATCTTTGCATTGCCTGATTAGAAGTCTAAGGAAGAATTTGAGCTCACCCATCATGCTCATCTAAAATTCCCCTAAAATTAACTTAGAAAACTCCTCACACAAGCAATGATTAATAGCACCAAAAATAATATCATCAACATATACTTGAACAATAAGTAAATCATGCTTGGATTTCTTAATGAATAGAGTTGTGTCAATGTTTCCTTTAGAGAAACATTTCTCTAACAAAAAGTTGCTCAACCTTTCATACCAAGCTATAGGAGCTTATTTCAATCCATACAAGGCTTTTGAAAGTTTAAACACATGATTAGAAAAATCAAAGCTTTCAAAACCCAGGGGTTGTTCAACATAAACCTCCTCTTCAATGAGACCATTCAAAAATGCAACTTTAACAACCATTTGAAAAGAGTTTAAAATCCATGAATGATATAAATGCAAGTAGCATTCTAATAGCTTCCAACCTTGCAACGGGGGCAAAGGTTTCATTATAATCAATGCCTTCCTCTTGATTATAACCTTTAGCTACTAGTCTAGCTTTATTCTAAGTTATGACACCTTGTTCATTCATCTTATTTCTAAACACTCATTTGGTGCCTATAATTTCTTAAGTCTAGGAACCAAAGTCCAAACCTTGTTTCTCTCAAATTAATTTAACTCTTCTTGCATAGTAAGGACTTAAAATTCATCACTCAAAAGCATCATCAACATTTTTGGGCTTAAGAAATAAAGGCTAAATTAATAATAAACTTAAGTTGAGATCTAGTAGTTACCCCCTTTTTAGTCTCACCAATAATGAGATCTAAAATGCCACTCCTTTGGAATTTCAGCCTTCAAGGTAGATTGAGGCATCTCCTCACTATCCTCCTTACTTGAACCTTTAAGTTTTAAAGGCTTGCTACCATTTTCTTCTTGAATGTTCATATCCACAAGCTCATCTATAATATAATCAACGCTACACAAATCCTTTCTAGGATCAAGAGGGTTAGATTCATCAAATACAACATACATTGATTCTTCAACTACTAGAGTTCTCTTATTAAAGACTTTATATGCCTTGCTAAAGGAGGAATAGCCAAGGAAAAGTCCTTCATCGACTTTGGAGTCAAATTTTCCAAGGTTATCCTTGGTGTTTAATATAAAGCACTTGCGTCCAAATACTTTAAGATATGAGATTTTGGGTTTTCTATTATTTCAAATCTTATAAGAAGTTTTGTTCAAAATTAGTCTTTTAAAGACTCTATTTGCTATATAGCAAGAAGTGTTAACGGCTTCTGCCTAAAAGTATAAAGACAAATTATATTCATTAACCATAATCCTAGCCATTTCCATTAGCGTCCTATTTTTTCTTTCAGCTACCCCATTTTGTTGAGGATTTCCAGGAGAAGAGAAAGTATGTGAAATACAATTTTCATTGTAAAAGGTTTTGAGAAAGTCATTTTCAAATTCGGTTCCGTGATCACTTCTAATAGTTGAAATACAAATACCTTTTCTCTTTTTGAACTCTTTTTAAAAAACTTTCAAAAGCTTTAAAAGCATCATTTTATTGAGTAAGGAAACACACCAAAGTGTATTCAGAGTAATCATCAACCAAGACATATTAACGTGTGAAATCTACAAGCATACATAATTATACAAGTAGTAAAATAAGATATCATCCCACCGAGATTGCAAACTGAGTATTGTAATACTAAAAGTGTTTGTTTGTTTCAACACCGAATTTTAGGTTTAGAAATCAAATGAAAATAATCAAAATAAATCAAACTTAATTTAATAATTAAATTTAAAACTAGGGTTCTTATTTTCAATTCAACCTTTTCTTAAGATAAATTAAACATCTAAGTCTAAGCTAACCTTAATCCATTTTGAAAGTATTTATAGAATTATAGGTTTTCCTCTCAAATAAACCCATAATTAATTGAGTAAAATTGACACAAAATTTTATGGCTCTCGCCAACTAAGTATTTCTTAAACCCAATTTTAAGTTCAACTTTAATTAATATTAGTTACTTAAATGTCTCTCAACTAAGTAAATAACTAATAGGTTATTGTTTGAGTCCAATATAATCCATCTCTCAATCAAGTTCTAAAGTGTAATTTCAATCATAGGGTGATCAATCCTAAAATGACATTAAGTTCAATAACAACCAATGAATTAAGATTAAAAATTTAGGTTCAATCATAATATGCATATAATAGAATTGAAATAAGAACCCTAAAAATCTATTTAGTTACTCATGTTAAAAGAAAGAGAAGAAGATTAAGTATAGAGAATAGAAAGAATCATTATGACTCAATGAAAATAACAAAAAGTTAAGAACCCCTCAAAATGAAGCTTTTAATTAACATGAAAAGAAAAAACCAAGGACTTGAATCAAAACCAACTTTGATTCTTTAAAAGAAATGTAAAGAAAAAGATTGTTTTTATTCTTCTGAAGGCTCCATATCTATAAATTGTAGCCTCCAACTTATCTAGAGTTGTTACGATTTAAAAATTGTAATCCCCTAAAATCAGCAATAAGAACTTTTGAATTTTGAAAAGTTGTTGCAGTTCACACGGTTGTGCGCACTCATGCACACGGTTGTGTGCCAAGGTGTGCAATAATTCATCAAATTCGGCATGACTGTGCAGCAGGGTGCACATGTTTGTGTGTCTTTTCAGCATCCAGGCATGGCTATGTGCACCTAGGCGCACAGCTGCGCAACTTCACATTGCTTTGAAACCTTATTTTTCTTCAAGGATTTAACTTGATCTAACTTCCAAATCTTTATCTTTGACTTGTTTAACGTCTTCAATTTCTCCAATGCATCCTAAAATTAAAAGTACATAAAGATTAACTTAATAAACTTAAAAATCAACAAAATCCTAACAACTAAACAAAAATATTAAAAATAACTAAAAGATCTCAAAATTAACTAAAAATGCAACTAATTTATTCCTAAACCGATAGCATGGAGTGTTCAAAATATAAGGTTTTTCACACTCATCAAATTTCCCTGCACTCGAGTCTTTGCTTGTCCTCAAGCAAATCATGAAAACAACCTATTCATATCAAGAATTAAATTCATCAACTGGTTTTAACTTGACTAACCATTCTAATCTTCCTTTAATATAAAGTTTAAGAACCATAAATTAAAACAATAACTCAAAGTCAAGGATATAGCATTTACTGAGTGAAGAGCAAACTCTTCCATTGAATTCATGACAATGAACAATTGACACCCAAAAAAAGTGAAAGTAAATAGAAATTATCTTAATACTTAAGTAGTCTAAAATTCAACACATATAAGGCAACCATATGGTACTCAACTAATATATTTAATCAAAGTTTTTCCAATCTCAGTATCCCCCACCTTTGCTACATTACTCAGTGTGGATACCTCTAAAAAGGGTCCTCTAGATACTCTTACTCTATAATAGAGCATTAGAGTAGAAGGAGCATATAAGAATTTAAATTTAAGATTTTAGCTCCTAACGAGTGCGTTTTACACTCCATCTCATTTTTTGTGTAGAGTAGACATAGTTGTCAAATCGAGATTCGAATCGAGAATCGAAATCTTCATTTTATGAATCAATAATCTAATTAAATCGTAAGATTCAGTTTATGGCTATAATATAAATTTAAAATGATGAATATTCTATATTCATATAATAAAATATATTTCCGTTAAATATTATAAAGTTCTCTAACATAATATATCTAAATTAAAAAAATACTTTTTATCATTTTACTTGTATCATTTTCAAATTAAAAGTACCATCTTAACAAAAGCAAATATAAATAACAGTCTAATAAGTCACTAATAAAATCAACTCATGAAATCATCATCCGAAAGCTCAAGTGAATCTAGTCCATCATCTACATTATCATCTTTATCTTGTAGCATAGTCAAATCTTCTAGCTCTCCTTCATCTTCACTTTCTTTCTCACAATCATTCATATCTAAATCATCAATCACTTCATCTTGAACAATTGTTTCTTTTCCTTTTTTATCATGCTTTAGGTTCCTTTGACCTATATATATAATATCATAAGGAAAAAAAATTAAAATTTTAGAAGTTAAAATTAAAAAAATATTAAACATATAATGTTTACCTCTTTTTCTTTTGTTTCTTGGCCCAAGTCCTCCATCATCTTCAAAAACATTCATTTATGTCCATCCATGAAATATCTTGAGCTAAACAAGGATCTTCAATTTCATTGATCCATTCATTATCGGACTCCATGTCACTTAAACAAATAGGATCATATGTCTCTCCTCTTTCCTCCCTTTTTACTTGTCTTAATTCAAGTGGAATATTATACTTGACAAACACAAGAGCATTTAATCTTTGTTGTTCCAAACGATTTCTCTTTTTGGAATGAACATGCTCAAATGTGCTCCAATTTCTTTCACATCTCGTAGCACTACATGTGAAACTTAAAACTCTCATAGCAAGACTTTGAAGTTCTTTGCAATGTTCTCTATAACTATCCCACTATAAAGCTAATAAATTTTATGAAAAAAATAATTAGACTTAAAGGAAAGAAAATTGTAAGTCAAATGAGGCAAATTGCAAACAAAACACAAATAGTTAATTAAAATAATACTAGGTTGCTTCTTATCTCTAGTTGCAATAGCCATACTCATGCCAAATAATCCTTCTCCTCTTTTGAATTTTTCCAATTGTTGGTCAATTTTAATTCTTGTTTCAATATCTGGAAATATTTTTTCTATTGTCTTGTACAAGCCAACTTTCATTTCCATATTTACCGTAAAAGATTCAACATAATGAAACCTAAAAATATAGAATAGAAGCAACAAAGTTAATAAAAATATTTAAAAAATTACTTACTTGGGATTAAGAAAATATCCTACGGCATGAAGTTATCTATGAAGTTGCAACTCCTATCTTAAATCAATAATATTCCAAATGTGCTCATATATTGATTTTTTATGATTAAAATTTTGTGCAATTTGCTCCTTTGCTCGGTCCATGGCTTTATATATATATCCCATTACTGGTTTTGCATCATCATCAACAAGTCTTAGAACTTTGACAAGTGGGCTTCCACACTTCAGACAATACTTGATTGATTTCCAAAACTTGTCATCGGATAGCAATATTGTCCCAACCTTTTTTCCTTCTACTTTAGAAGCATAATTGCTTTTAGTCCATTCTTGAGATGCAATCATAGCCCTTAGAGGGAGCTTACTTTCATCAAAACTCTTTAAAGTGAGAAATTATATAGCAAATCTTGTAACTCCAACTCTCTTTAACTCCCTCTTATTAGAATACTTCCTAAACATGCTAAGGACCCAATCATGTCTATAAATATAAACACAAACTTGCTTAGCTTTTTTTATTGTGTCTTTGAAAATAGGCAATTCACCTATATCCTCCAACATATTATCAATGCAATGAGCTATACAAGGAGACCAAAATTTTTTTTTTCTCTTTTCCATTAATAATTCACCAACTGCTACATAAACTGAAGCACTGTCTATCACAACTTGAACTACATTGTCCTCCCCAATTTTTTTTGCATCTTTTACTACATCTAATGTGTCTATTGATTTAAGAAAAACTATCCCGCTGGGGCCATTTACTAAAAAATTAATGAGAGACCTATTCTTTTTATCTGACCACCCATCCGACATCAAAGTGCATCCCGTTTTTTTCCCATTCCTTTTTATATTTTTCTAGAATCAAGTTCACATTATCCACTTCCTTCTTCAAAAATGTGACTCTAGCCTCATGATTACTAGGAGGTTTTAAACCCCCACACTAATTTTTTCCACCATAGAAACAAATAATGGACTCTTCACTAAGACAAAAGGCAATGCATGTCCATATAAAAATCTACATATACTTTGAATCATGGGTTCTCTATCTTTTACCATTGCATTCAAAGTATATTATTTATGGCCCTTCCCTTTATTGACAAATGAATCAATACTAGTTTTTCTTCCTTCGACTAAATTTTGATTTCCTTCTTCTTCTTCTCCTACTTCAAAACATTCATTTGCATTTGTTTTTTGTGTTTCTGTTTCTCTCAAAATTTTAATAAAAAACTCCTTCACATTTTCGGGACATTTTGTACAAGGAGCAACATTATCATGATCACCTACTAAATGATGTTTCATTCGATTTATCCCTCCCTATCTTTCAAGTCCATAATAATTGTATTTTACATGCATTCTACAATCATTAACTCTAGAACAATGCTCCCAAGTAGGATCACTAGTTATAGTTGTAGATCTTTTTTTTGATCTTAAAGTCATATTTCAATAATATGAACTAAAAATAACCTACAAAAAATAATACATCAATTTAATTATTAATTCTATATGATGAGAAAAAAAATATTTTTTAGAAATGAATGTCAATTCAAGTATAAAAATATTATTTGTTTTATTAAATTATTAATCTTAACAAACACTATTTAAAAAGTAAAAATAATATTTATATAATAGGATATGAAATGCCTTGCTAAATTTATAAATTAGTGCCACTGAGTGCATAAAGTACTATTCTACTATTGGAAATTTATTATTTTTTAAAAAATATTTTAGTTTATGATTAATTTAAATCAATCTTCAGTCTATCAATTGTTATGTGTTTGTTATTCAAAAAAAATTGTTATGTGTTTGAAAATAATAATAAAAAAAATTGTAAAACTAGAGATTGTGTCCATGAGAAAAGTAAGTGGCATGTGTTCATGAAAAAATAAGTGGTGTCAGGTGTGTATGTCACTATCAGGTGTGTGTGTATGTGTAAGTGGATGTCATGTGTGTGTAAGTGGATGTCACCAAAGCATTAGCCAAAAAAATAAAAATAAAAAGCCTTTAACGTCCATAATATATAAATGATAAAGCATTCCAAAACTAATATAATATCTGACCTAGGAAAGAGAAATTCAAAGCATAAACATAGAAAAAACAAACAAAGCAGAACCAGAACCTCTTCAAAGAAGAGAACACAGACCGATGGAACAAAAGAAGACACAAAGCAAACAAAGAGGATAGAGAAAATAAAAGAGAAATAGAAAATTACCTAGCACTAGAGTGGTGAATGGTAAGAATGGTATCACAAAAGCATCAGCTGGTACCACTGTCCATTGGTTTGTTGTTAATATGCGCTAAAGAACAAAGAATGGGAGGCAAGTTTTTTTTTTTTTTTGCTTGTTCACAATGTGTATATTGTATAAAACGTCCATTCTTCTATGTGTTGTCATCTTTTTTTAATCATTAATGATATATTTATTCAATGGGATTTAAATTATGTTTTAGGAATCTGAGATGTTAATCTATTGATTTATATCTATTCAGTCGATTCACTTTGATTCTCCTGTGATTTTGCATATTTTCTGATTCATTAACATATTCGACTCATTTTTAATATGACTCGATCCAACTCGTACGATTCGACTCACGAATGGTAAAAGTTTAACAACAGTGAGAGTATATTATAGGTGTCTAAGTACATATGAACTAGACTTACCTAAAAAAAGAAGCTTAATTCTTACATACAAGCATCTTTCTCAAATATTAAGCATCCAAGTTCAATCATTCAATAAAACAGTAAGCATTAAGTTCATTAAAAATAAAAAATCCCTAACCACAAATTATTCTCTAATTTATAAGTTAAAACCAAACATTAAAGAAAGATTATCACACTTACTCAAGAAAACCATATATGATGAAACTAACTCTATATATGAATAGGTACAAAAACTCAAGTGAAAGTGAATCTAACCTAACAATATGCATGTTTTCAGATTATTCAAATAAACATGTAAAAATGCAAATAAATAACTAAATAAAACACAAGAAAAGAAAAGTGTACTTCCCTTATTTGGATGCACTTGGAGGTGAGGTAAACAAAATGATGAATCAATTGACAAGCTCACAATCATGTTTCCTAAAATTAATTGAAAATCAAAAACTAAAAATTAAAATTAAAATTGAAAAAATTTTAATTTCTCCCCCCCCCCCACTTAAAACATGCAATGTCCTCATTGTAGAAAATCAAATAAAATTTGAGGCATTGTTGACAAAGAGGATGCACGGTTGTGCACCAAATCATGCACAGCTGTGCGTACTGGTAATTCTTGATTCTACATTTTATGGACACACAGCTGTATGCTAAGGTCGTACAGTCGTGCTTGAGCCCCATTGTTTGACAAACGAATAACACTTTCCTCTATTTTATTACATCACATTGATGTGATTTCAACCTGAATTTGCATTTAAGATGCATCATCATCACATTGTAACATAATTAAAGGAGAGATTAATCAAAAATTGAAATCAAAATAACATTCTTAACCAAAATAACAAAATAACAAAATAACATCCTTAAACATAAAATACTAAAATACAAAATACAACCTTAACATGTCCACAAGAAACATAAACTAAGTAAACGTTATTCAAACAAACTTCAAAATAAAAACACACATCCTAGAAAACATCTTGCATGAGACATCTTCACCCATCTACCTCTTCCTTGGATGAAGATTCTTTTACTTCTTCAAGATCTTCTGGTTCAGGTGATGGTGGAAATGGGGGTAGAACAAAGTTTTGAGCATTAAAGAAAGCCAATAAATTATGATTGATGAGGTGCATAGTATGATTATTTTTAAGTGAAGCAATGCCCATCCTATGAACTTTTACATTTAATTCACCAATATTTAAGTCAATTACCCTAACTTGAAGCTCCAAGTTATCTAATCCCTGCACCACATCATTCAAATCCACTTCTTATGCCTCTTCCTCATCTTCTTATGTAGGTGGTGGCGGTTCATTTGGTTGAATGAGAATGGCTCTTCCCCTATAATATTTTCTAATTAAAGCTATGGTCTCCATCATGTATAAATCAATCAATGAACGACCATTAACCATGTCAAAGGGCATGTTTTCCATATCAAAGCCTAGGTAGTTAGCTATAATAGTAACCAAACCTCCTACCTTAATGGCTCCGATCATCTTAGTAGCCACATCCCTCAATTTGATAGCAATAGCATGACAAACATCTAACTTCCTATCATTTACCAAGCAAAATAAAATGTTAAGTTTAGTGGTAGAGACCACAACATCCCCTTCTTTCCTTGGAAATAAGGAATAAGCCATTAACCTATATAAATATCTCAAAGCCGATGATCGAATTTGAGATTCTTTTGCCAGCCTAGCCTCATAGAAAACCCCTCTTTACCCTGTAATTTCTCTCCAAAAGACATATTTATCATATTCAACATTAACATCTTAATTTCTAGGAAAATGGAACACATCATTAAACTCAAACAATCAAAGTTGATGTTCCTCATTTCATGAATGAAATTTAAGCATAAGAGCATGTTCATCAAAGCTAAAAGATGAGAGAAATTGACAAGTTGGCCTTATAAAGGTCGGGCTTTGCATGTTCATAAAATCGAGCCCAACCCATCCTATTCACATACATATTGACCTCATCTAGCAAATCAACATCTTTCAAGGATGAATCACTCATGTATCTATTAGGCATAATTTTCCTAGCCATTATTTGCTCAAACTTCTTCCTTTGCCCCTCATGCCTAAAATTTCCAATCGAGCAAGGTATAGTGAGACTCCCTAGATGTGTATGCTTTAGTGGAAGCTTGCTCAAAACTATGGCACTATACTCTCTATTAAGAGTGATAGTTCCTAAATTTTATAGCTTTTTCTTGCTAGAGACAAGTTCCTTTAAGAATTTTACATATTTGGGCATTTGAGCTATAGCTTTGACTAAAGGTATATTTATGTGTAGGTCTATGAATATATCTAAAAACTTTGTAAACTGTCGAACATGCTCTTGCTTCTTTAATCTCTGTGGAAATGGCACTAGTGGTTTATAAGGCTTTGCTTCTTTCTTTTGATCCTCCTTCTAACCCTCAACTTGAGTATTCACCATTTGCTTTGGTGGTTGTAGTTCTATTCCACTTCTTAAGGTGATTGCTTTTACATATTCTTTAGGATTCTTCTCTATATTGCTAAGAAGAGTGCCTTGATTTCTTATGGAAAGAGAGTTGGCTAACTGTCCCATTTGCACATCCAAATTATGGATCGAGGATGAATGATTTTTGAATATGAGTTGATTATCTTGATGCATCTACTCAAATCTCCCTTTCAAGCCTTTCAATTACTTCAACCTGTTTATCCATCTTGGTTGCCATTATATCCATGAATTTCTCCATTTTACTTTCCAAAGAAGATGATGAAAATAAAGCTTTCTCTTACTGAAAATGAAGCTGATTTTGATGATAAGCATTTTGATCTCTAAAACCCGGTGGAGCTTGTGGTCTCTAGTGATTATTGCCTTGATTGCTCCATGAGACATTAGGATGGTTTCTTCAACTTGGGTTATATGTGTTACCATGTACTCTAAAACCCGGTGGAGCTTATGGTCTCCAGTGATTGTTGCCTTGATTGCTCCATGAGACATTAGGATGGTTTCTTCAACTTGGGTTATATGTGTTACCATGTATTGCATTTTGTTGTTCACCATTGTTCAAGTTACTCATATAATTGATGTTGTCCATGGATAAATTCTGCATCAACTGACATTCTATAGTAAGATGCCCACTTTGATAGAGTTTATATAATAAAGATGAGAAAATTGCATTAACAGTCATCTTATCCATCCTTTTTGTTAAAGCATCCAACTTTGCATTCACCACGGTTAAAACATCAACTTCAATTAACCCTCCATTTTTTGAAATGGCTCTCTCATTAGACCAAAGGCTCTGTGTGTTAGCCATTTCCTTAAAAAGATCTAGAGTATCTTCCGGCATTTTTGACATGATGGTTTCCCCAGCTACTACATCAATGTTCACCCTCAGTGATAGATTGACACCTTTGTAAAATAACTACACTAAGTCCCATGAAGGTATCAATTGAGGTGGATAATACTTTAAAGATCTTTGAATCTATCCTAGCACTCATAAAAGCTCTTATTGATAAAAAAAAAGTTGATTTCATTTTTTATCTTCAAAACTTTAGCTGGTTGGAAGTACTTATTGAAGAAAGCTATGTAGAGTTCTTGCTAAACATTGATGGAGTTAGGTGGCAAGCTTGTAAACCACCTTTTTGCCCTAGCCATCAAAGAAAATGGGAAAAGGATCAACCAGATTGCTTTAGGCTGCACTCCATTCATCTTAAAGGTTAAGCAATATTCTAAAAATTGGGTCATGTTACCAATCGGATCCTCATGTGGTAACCCACTGAATTGTGAATTTTAAATTATTTGGATCATGGTAGGTTTGATTTTAAAGTTATTTGCTACAACCGTCGGCCTCACAATCAGATTTTAATCACCTCGGACACTAGGATTCACATAGTCCCTCATAGTTATTTGCCCATTCTGCCTATTTGAGCTGCTTGTTGAGCTGGAAGTGGATTTCTTTCTTCTTCCCCTCTATTCATTATATTACTATGATGTATCCTTCTTCTTTGAACTGTCCTTTCAAGCTCCAAATTGAGTGGTATTAATTAAGCTCCTTACTTGCTTACACCACTTATTGTGTGCATGCACTAACTCGAGTTCCTCCAATCCCACAAACACAATTATCACACAAACTAAACGAAAGTTTAAATCAAACAATAAAATTTCTTAACAATATCAATTTTGGCAATCCTCGGCAATGGCGGCAAAAACTTAACTTACAAAATTCGCAAGCGTACGGAATCATACAATTAGTAAAATAAGATATCGTCCCATAGAGATGGAAACTGAGTATAATAATATTAAAAGTGTTTGTTTGTTTAGACACCAAATTTTGGGTTTGGAAATCAAATGAAAATAATCAAAATAAAGCTAACTTAATTTAACAATTAAATTTAAAACTAAGGTTCTTATTTTCAATTTAACCTTTTCTTAAGATAAATTAAACATCTAAGTCTAAGCTAACCTTAATCTGTTTTGAAAGTATCTATAGAATCATAGGTTTTCCTCTTAGATAAACCCACAATTAATTGAGTAAAATTAACACCAAGTTTTATATCTCTCGCCAACTAAGTATTTCTTAAACCCAATTTTAAGTTCAACTTTAATCAATATTAGTTACTTAAATGTCTCTCAACTAAGTAAGCAACTAATAGGTTATTGTTTGAGTCCAATAGAATCTATCTCTCATTCAAGTTCTAAAGTGTAATTTCAATTATAGGTGATCAATCTTAAGATGACATTAAGTTCAACAATAAAAAATGAATTAAGATTAAAAACTTAGGTTCAATTATAATATGCACATAGTTGAATTGAAATAAGAACCCTAAAAATCTATTTAGATACTCATGTTAAAAGAAAAGAGAAGAAGATGTATGGAGAATAAAACCAATCATTATTACTCAATGAAAATAACAAAGAGTCTAATTAAGAAAAATCCCTTTTCTGCATAATCAACTCGAATAAAATATTTTCTATTTTCAATCTTTAAAACAAAGCTCTCAATTAACATGCAAAAAAAAACCAAGAACTTGAATCAAAACCAACTTTGATTCTTTAAAAGAAATGTAAAGAAAAAAATTATTTTTGTTCTTCTAAAGGCTTTCTATTTATAAACTCTAGCCTTCAGCTTATCTAGAGTTGTTATAATTTAAAAATTGTAATCCCCCAAAATTAGCAACAATAACTTTTAAATTTTGAAAAGTTGTTGCAGTTCGCACTACTGTGTGCCAGGGTGTGTAGCAATTCATCAAATCAAGCACAGCTGTGCAGCGGGGTGCATATGGTTGTATGTCCTTTTCAGCATCTAGGCATGGCTGTGTGCACCTAGGCGCACGACTACGCAGCTTTCCATTGCTTTGAAACCTCATTTTTCTTTAAGGATTTGACTTGATCTAACTTCCAAATCTTTATCTTATACTTGTTCAACATCTTTAATTTCTCCAATGCATCCTAAAATCAAAAGTACATAAAGATTAACTTAATTAGCTTAAAAATCAACAAAATCCTAAAAACTAAACAAAAATTAAAAAAATAACTAAAAGATCTCAAAATTAACTAAAAATGCAACTAATTTATTCCTAAACTGATAGCATGGAGTGTTCAAAACATGAGGCTTTTCACACTCATCACATATGCATAGTGCATTACACCTAGACTAGCTACTCTAGTAGGTCCAAACAAATCCATATGAATAAGTTCAAGTGGCCTTGAAGTGGACACTACATTCTTGAGCTTAAAGGAAGATATGGATTGCTTTCCCTTTTGACAAGCATCACAAGGCTTCTCCTTAGTGAACTTGAGTTTGGGTAACCTAACCACAAGTTCATTCTTACTAAGATCATCCAAAAGCTCAAAGTTTGCATGTCCTAACCTTCTATGCCATGTCCATGTGTCATGGGAAATAGACATTAAGCATTTGATGTTGTTGTTATCAACTTTATTCAAGTCAATGACATAGACATTGTCTACACTTTTACCACAAAAAATTACTTTGTCTTCATCTAGAATACTAACAAAGCAATTCCTAGGATAGAAAATGACTTTGTTTCCTATGTCACACAATTGACTAATGTTAAATAAATTATGCTTAAAACCATTAACAAGTAATACATGAAGAATAAATAAGGATTGAGAGTTACTAATTTCTCTAATGCCTACTATCTTCCTGTAGACGGCGGGGCTTAGCACGCTCCCAAGTTTATTGCAACCGTGACACTGTTTGAGCTCTAGGCTCTAGGGAACACACTACTATATCACAAAGGTATAGCGTGGAGATAAGGAGTCGCCACCCAGGGTAATAACTAGGATAAATCGAAGGTGGTGGTAACTCGATTCTCTAATACAAGTTAGCACCACAACCAGGAGTTCTGGATACGGAATACCAACTTCTTTTAGTCTTGTGTTCATTTAGAATTATTTTATGAATTACTATCTTATTCCCTAATTACATGCAAT